>CAKNXH010059934.1:8574-25592 GCA_932178445.1 Andricus quercusramuli | reverse complement strand
AGGTGTAAAAAACACATCTTCTCCGGGGAAGTCTGGGTTTTAAAGTACTTTAGGGTCCCTGGAATAAGTTCCTCAAAGACACGAGATTGAACCAATGCACCAGGTGCAAAAAGCACATCTTCTTCGGGGAAGTCTGGTTTTTACAGTGCTTCAGGGAGCCTGGAGTGGGTTCCTCGACGACACAAGATCCAGCCAATGCTTCAGGTTTAAAAAACACATCTTCCTTGGGGAAGTCTGGTTTTTACAGTACTTCAGGGTCCCTGTAGTAAGTTCCTGAATGACATGAGATTTAACCAATGCACCAGGTGTAAAAAACACATCTTCTCCGGGGAAGTCTGGGTTTTACAGTACTGTAGGGTCCCTGGACTAAGTTCCTCAAAAACACGAGACTGAACCAATGCACCAGGTGTCAGAAACACATCTTCTCTGCGGAAGTCTGGTTCAATCTCGTGTCCTCGAGGAATTTACTTAAGGGACCCTAAAGTTCTGCAAAAACCAGACTTCCCTGGAGAAGATGTGTTTTTTACACCTGGGGCATTGTTTCAATCTCGTTTCTTCAAGGAACTTACTCCAGAGACCCTGAAGTACTGTAAAAACCCAGAATTCCCCAAAGAAGATGTGTTTTTTACGCCTGGTGCATTGTTTCAATCTCGTGTCTTCAAGGAGCTTACTCCATGGACCCTTAAGTACTGTAAAAACCAGACTTCCCCATACAAGATGTGTTTCTTATACCTGGTGCATTAGTTTAGCCTCGTGTCTTTGAGGAACTTACTCCAGGGACGCTAAAGTACTGTAAAGTCCTGACTTCCCCGGAGAAGATGTGTTTCTTACACCTGGTGCATTGGTTCAATCTCTTGTCCTCGAGGAACCCACAGTAGGTGCAGGGTTTTGTAGCATAATTTTCTCGAAGAAGATGTTGTTCGCATACTTGGTGCAAGGGTGTGATGTCTCGAGTGTGATTTCCGCGAGCGCAGTTCATGACCGGAAGTCAAACTCAGTCCAAAATTAGTTTGTAGAAATTTTTGTAGAATTTCCGTATGGAAGTTCCACATAGAATTTCGACGTGAAATTTCCGCAGAACGCTTTCCGTAGGATTTTTTCACGTGGGTTATCAATCGTCGGAATTCGAATCCAGAGATAATACCTTCTACTTTAAAGGCCGTGGCGACTTTTGAGAGCTGTCATATTCATTGTCACAAAGAGCTATATATTTGCATAATTGATTGATGCTTAAATTGCCCATGCGCGTTAATAATTTAAAAAGTTATACATATTGCAAATTTAAACACTCGCCTTTTCACTTGTTAATACTAATATGTGGGGTTATTGCAAGAATCAATGACAGTTACTCTTAACTCACGGTAATATTTTCTGTTTACCCATCAGAGCAGGTAATAGCAGAAAGATTACTCCCACCCTAGGTAATATTTATATTCTACCTACACCAGCGATTAAAAATGCGAAATTACCTGTAACAAAATTTACTTCTAGTTTTTTCTGTGCAACAGATGACATAAGCCCATCACAAACATAAGTTTCACAACAGTAGCATAACTGTGTAGAAAAGAAAATATTGCGAAGCAGTTCTGTAACTGTTCGGTAATAGGAAAACTGTTATCTAACAAGCTTTGTGTTTCCATCAGAAAGCATCTAGGTGGGGGGGGGGGGGGGAAGTATAAGCATGCAAAATTTGAACCACCACCCAGCACGTATTAAGTTCATATCACCGAAGGAAAATAAATAAAGTGATTTCTTCCGAAAACGGCAGAACCAATTTTGATGATCGAAATATATGTTTTAATCGCCAATAAGACTGCCAACAATAAAACTGTCCCCCTAAGTCAGAAAATATCGTTTTATGTCGGTGTCTGTCGTTGTTGTTGTCCATATCTCGGCTAACTTTTAAAAGACTACTCTTATTGGATTCTCCTTCAGCACACAGTTTCGAGGACCAGAAAGAAAGATCGACTTTGTTAACCAGCTATTTGAGATAAAAATTTAAAAAGTTGAAGCACTTTAAAAATTTTTGAAACCACTTTTTTTAACATTTCAAAATTCTCTGCCCTACTTTTCTTAGTACTCAAAAAGGCGAACAATTTATCCTTATGACTTTTTTTGATGAAAGAAACATTTTCAGAGTTACAGCATTTTCAATATAAACAAAAGAAAATTAGGATTTTAAGCCAAACAATGCACGGTATGAAGAAATTCAGGGAAAGAAAAACATTGCTTCTTAAAAGCTCTACAAGATTACCGTAAAAAGATATCAGCTTTATGTGAAAATTGACAACCGCGGATTTTCATTGATCTCCATATGTTTCGAGACCCCCTGAATCCAAGAAAAAAACGGTTTTATGATGATTTCTGTAGTTGTCGGTGTTATCTTCTGTATACCGAATAACTTTTGAAAGACTAATCGGATTGCATTGTGCTTTGGCACACAGTTTGAGGGACGACCTTTTTTGAGTACCACAAATTTTCTGTACGGTTTTTTTGTATTACTCAAGAAAACGAAAAATTTATCTTCATTATAATTTTGTTTATACAAGGAAAATTATCAAAGTTACAGAAGTTAACAGAAGAAAAATGTCACTTTCCGAAAGCCCCACATAATGCTAGGAAAAAGAAAATAGTGAGACAAAAGTTATTTACCCAAAAAAGAGCTACAAATTCGTTATCAATTATTTTTTTAATGGGTGCGTGATTTTTTTTTATTCGTGAAAAACATTAAAAATTGAAAATTTGATTTTTCGACTAACGACACAATTACAGGTACCGACATTTTTTTTTACCGATTTTTGGAGTGAAACCAGTTAGGGCACAGTAAGTCATTTTTGCACGAGAAATTCATGAAATTCACGGATTCACGGAATTCATGGAATTCACGTAATTCTTGGGATTCACGGAATTCATGGAATTCACGGCATTCACGGGATTCATGAAATTCACGGAATTATGGGAATTAGATGGAATTAACGAAATTCACGGGATTCACGGAATTAATGAAATTCACGGGATTAATGAAATTCACGGAATTCATGCAATTCACGGAATTTGTGGAATTCAGGTAATTGACAGATTTCGTGAAATTCACGAAATCCCGAGAATTCGCGGAATGAATTGAATTTACGAACTTCAAGGATATCATGGAATTCACGGCATTCGTGGGATTCACGGAAATCATGAAGTTCGCGGAATTCGTGGAATTCATGAAATTTAGTGAATTAATGAAATTCACGGAATTTATTAAATTCACAGAAATGATGAAGTTCACAAAATACATGAAATTCACAGAATTCATTGAATTAACGAAATTCGTGGAATTCACGGAATTCGTGAAATTCATGTAATTAACAGATTTCGTGAAATTCAAGGAATTCTGAGAAATCGCGGAATTCATGGAATTTACTAAATTCTAGGATATCATGGAATTCACGGAAATCTATGGATTCGCAAAATTCATGACTATGAAGAATTCCCCTACATCATGAATTTCACGGAATTTCTTCAAATCGTGGAATTCCATGATATCATGTGACTAGTCACATAAATAATGTTGGTCAGACCCTTTTCCTTTTCCAACATTTCGTAGGGGCGGGATGATGCCCCTGTGACAGGTCACAAAAAAATGTGGCGAAATTCTGACCCCTTCCCAACATCTCATGGGGACAGAAAGGCACCTCTGCAACACACTTTGTGGGGGCGGGAAGGCATTCCAGTGACTAATCACACATATACACGGAAAAAAAAAGTTCATTAAACTTTCTTGAAGTATTACAAGAGTCGGGGATGAGAGCGAAACTTGAACAAATTTTCTATATTCTGTATAACTTTCAGGATTTAATATAGAACTAACCTAGAATAACTATACAAGAATTCTGTAAACTTTATATTGAACTCCGATTTAAAAAAGTTTAATAAAATACATAGAGAAATTCATGAAAGAATGCTGAAAACTTTCGTAGAAATCACAATTGAGGTATTGAAAGTTTGTAATCACATAATTATAAGGTTTAAATACCTCAATTCAGTCAAATGCATAGAAAAATTCTTCAAAAGATGTTGAAAAATCTCATAGAGATTCGATTCGAAGTATTGAGTGTTTGTGAACTACTTCAATCTAAGATCTATAGACTTCAGTTCTTTAAAATGTAGCTGCGCAGTCGCTACTGTGCGCAGGCAGCGACTTTTCCGCATCGCTCCCGCGTGAAAAAAAAGAATTCAAGTCTTAGAGAACATTAGCACGCGTTGAAAATTAAAATATTAAGTTTGCCAATAACCGACACATCTCTAAATGGTAAATCCACTACCCAGGTGCACCGGAACGTGCACCAGGTCGTTCAAGACGTCATCTACGAGAACTTTTTTAGAATCTAAATTGTATCAATAGCCAAAATAACTAACAATGGTGAGTCGACGATCAGGATGCACCGGAACGTGCACCAGGTCGTTTGGCACGTATTCTACGAGAACTGCTTTAAAATTCCAATTATGTCAACATCCAAAATAATTAAGTGTTGAGTCGACGATCCAGGTGCACCGAGTCGCGCACCAGGTAGTTCAGCACGTATTCTACGAGAACTGTTTAGAAATTTGAATTCTTTCAACCACCAAATTAACTACCGTCGACTCACCATTAGTAATTATTTTGGTAGATAAACCTCAAGATTTCTAAAGAAATCATCAAGTCAAGCTCCCTTCAATCGTTTTTTTATATTAAGAAAATATGAGAGAAAAAAAAGCTTTCATATTTTTGTTTCGGTCTTAAGATCCATTTAGAAAAAATTGAAAAACTGAATCGAGTCAAAATTCCTTTTTATTGACGTTTTGGCCCCATCTATGGGCCTTCATCGATACAAACATCTTAAAGAATAATCAGAGTCAATCATAAATATACGTCGAAGCGAATGATAACATTTTAAAATTTTGTGAAGTCAGATATCATTCTGAAGTTTTAAAAATCATTATGAAGTTTGTAAAAAAAGTATTGGGAAACTATAAAGTCCAAGGAACTTTCACAATATGTTAAAGAAGGTTGATATTTTGTAATTAAAATGCTGTGAAACAGCTAACAAACTGATGTTTTTTTCACAAACTTCATAGTGATTTTTAAAACTTCAGAATGATCTGACTTTACAAAATTTTAAAATGTTGTCATTCGCTTCGACGTATATTTATGATTGAGTTCGATTATTCTCTAAGATGTTTCTTTCTGATGAAGGCCCACAGATGAGGCCGAAACGTCAATAAAAAGGAATTTTGACTCGATTTATTTTTAAAATTTTTTCTAAATGTATCGTAAGACCGAAATAAAAATATGAAAACTTTGTTTTCTCTCATATTTTCTTAATGGTAGTTAGTTTGGCTATTGACACAATTTAGATTCTAAAAAAGTTCTCGTAGATGACGTCTCGAACGACCTGGTGCACGTTCCGGTGCACCCGGGTAGTGGACTTGCCATTTAGAGATGTGTCGGTTATTGGAAAACTTAAGATTTTAATTTTCAACGTTAAAAATTGAAATAGATTCAACTTTTTCCATGTCATATCTTATTTAATCGATTCAAAAAATATAGAATTGGGAATTCTACTTTTAAAATTATTTGCAATGCAAGCCTTTAATTCCATATAACTATATAAACTTATTCTATATAGCTATATAACATCTTATTAATCTTGAACCTACTAGAATTTATAACCAAAAAAGAATTTGCGATTAAAAATTTGTTCGAAATTTAAAGTTTCCAAAACTTAAAAAATGTTAAAGATCCCGAAATTTGTAATTACCTAAATTTTAAACTAAATTTTCGAAATATGATATTCTTGAAATTACTGACATTATAAATATAAAACTCCAGAAATTTCAAATTTCCGAAATCATTAACCTAGAATTTTCAAATCACAAAAATTTGTCAAACAGCCCTTCACAGCTATAGCTTATATTTTAGATTTTTTTTTCATACTACAAGTTATGTTAGCTGCGAGGTTTTCTCAGGAGCTCCGAATGCGTAGGTAGGGGGTTCGAGCCCACAGCGAATAATAATTTTAATAGCGTGCGATTATTTGTGTAGTGATTGTTTGTGTAATAGTAAATAATTATGTAGTTAAATATGTGAACAAATATTAAAGCATAATGATAATAATAATGATAATAAAAAAGATTTTTTTTAGGCTAAAAATCGGCCATGATTTTATAGAACTGTTCTCTATAGTTTCGAGACTTCTCCGATGTAGACTGTATATTAGCTGGACTTTTAGATTTTCTAGAACTATTCTACGTTTTTCGCATTTTAGAGAACTCTGTATTAAATTTTGTAGAATAGTTCGATGCAATGTAAAACCAAGAAGATTTTAACTCTTAATAAACTACCCGTCGTATCCTCTACTATAGGACTAGTTCTATAAAATTTAATGAAATTTTTTTTTACGTGTAATGTTAGTCAAACCCTTGTCCAATGCTTTTTCAATGTTTTTTAGTCTAGGACATACACCAGCAAGATGGCCGATATTGAGAATGCAACATTAGCATACAAGTCATGGAAGAAACATCAATGTTGAATATTTTCGACAATAGTCGAGACCTTATCCTCCGAATATGCTTATCGAAAAACTGCTAAAAAATTGTCGGTACCTGTTCTTTTTTTACCTGTACCAAATATTTTCTTTTTACCTCTACAGAATTTGCTAAATCAAAAAGGACCTACAAATTTGTTATAAACTCTTGTTATAAGAATACATTGAAAATGAGAATTATCTCTCGGAAGAAGGACACAAGCTCCAATAACATTTTATTTAACAAAGTTTTTCGTCTGCATTATATGTAGAAATTTGCTCCGGACCACTTCACGCTAGCATGCATATTTTTAGTTCAAATCGTAAAAAATAACATTGAGAGTAAAAAAATCAAATTTATGGAAAAACGACACAAGTTGCAATAAAACGTGCGATAACATTTTTTTTTATTGGATGCGCAGTTTTTTCAATCATGAAAGCGAGATACATTTTTCAGGTTAGCTGAGCATAAAGTTCAATGCAAAATATAAACAAATATTGAAGTAATCATGATGAATAACATTTTTATTTTTTTGCAATATCTGAATAAGCAATCTCAGGTCGAGGTACATGAGTAAAATCAATATACATTTTATATGAAATTGTTGAACATAATGTACAAAAGTTCACATTGTGGACGCAATCGAGTGCGAAGCACAAGATACATGATGAAAATGTGTTCGTCGAAGGAAAATGTGCTTTAACAAAAGAGATGTCACAATCACCAAATTCCTTCAAACTGAAAAACCAAATTACTATTATCTTAAATTAACTTAGCATAAAATAGGAAAAAGGATAGGGTGCAAGATAATTTCCCCCTTCTTTTTTGCAGCTCGGGAAATTAACATTTTAAATACAAAATTTCATTTGTCTGATTCGTCAATATACAAAAAAAATTTTGTATTATATTGTGATTTTGTATTTTTTGTAAATTTCTGTTCCAAAATTGATCATAAAAGAAAACATTAGTTTGTCTATTATTCAAAAAATCACAAATGCTTCCTCTATGAGGAGGCAAATACATTTGCTAACAGGAAGCAAATAGCTCAGGAAATGAGCACCATATAAATATAAATACAAATAAAGTGGAAACACTCGAGATCGAATTCACAGCTGTTTATTCATTGAATGGTTTTCCAACTGGAAAAATGTAGTTTTTACTCAATGGAAGATATTCCATGAAATTTAGATCAATGCAACGATTGGATATCTGAATGGCATTTTGAGTGGTTTTTTGGCAGGGTCTGGAAATTAGGATCTAGAACTAGGATTCTGCTTGCCACCATTAATTAATCATTATTACCGACATGTATTCGCAGTTAATACATTCTGTTCGCATCTAATGAATTTCGTTCGCAGAATGAAGATCGTTCGCAGATGCTTTTGTTCTTTATTCTTTTTTTTTCAATTGGATCGTGTTATTATTCAATGTATTCAATGTATATTTCGATATTCGTTTAGGACGAAATAATTAAATTTCATAATTTTGTAATTTCAAGCTTGAACGTAGTCTTCAACCATGTTAGTTTATTACATAAAACAAAATTATAGGAAATATTATAAAAGTTTTATAACTTTTATCTTTTCAAATCTTAGTGAAATTTTTCTTCGAAGGGCCGTTAAGCACGTCAAAAATACCCTTGAATGGAACCAGATTTTCAATGAACCCTGTTTTAGGACTTGGAATCATAACTTTTTTCCTGGATTTTTTAACCTCCATCACCACCCCTATAGTCATGGTGGCTCAAAATGTGTTTTATGGTTTTTATTTTTTGTGACACATCTGTGTAATAGAAAAATCTGAAAAAATTAGTAAAAACAAATTATTGAGTACTGTTCCAAATTTTTCATAAATGAAAGGTCATTTCATGTGCTAACCTTCAGAATTTTTTCAGACTCCTAAGCAATGTGGACGGTAGTTTTTTAAAAAAAAAAGGTTTCACAGATGGCAGATACCCTTATTAAGAAGAACCATGGGTAAGTATTGGATCCAGTACTTTTTTCCCGAAAAAGTATTGGATTTTCAATACTTATTCGCGAAAAAAGTCTTAGATCCGATACTTACCAATACTTCTTATTCATAAGGGTATTGTGGATTAATATTGAAATGCTGAATATTACTGATGATCAAATGCTGTACTTTTAATGTTTCTGAATGTTTTAATTAGTGTGTGAAGTGGAAATCCTTTATGAAAGTTTTGGATTAATCATCGTCGCTATCCCCATTAATAACAGGCACCATTTTATGTTGTACGAACAGTTTGCTCAATATTTCTGCTGATCGAACGATTTTCGACAAATATCCAGCATGGGATAGATAGTAAATCACAGCAGTAGCATGTGAGCAGCAACCGATTGTAAGATTAGCATTTGCGCATTCACAACAATATCGTTGATTTCCTTCGAAACCAATGGAATCAGGAGTGTATTCCACAAAACACTTAGAACGCCGACGATTCATATGACGTGACTGAACTTCTACTTTCAAAATGTTCACGGTTTCTTTAGCGCAGCAAATCATAATTTGTTGTCATCGTTCATCAATTCAGCTAAATACGATACAGCTTGACTGAGTTGATACGAACCCGTGAACAATATTTCGAGATCGTTGACTTCTGAAAAATCTCCCACAGCCGATGAACATATATGTTTGAAAGAAATCTTTCGCCTACTCCATCGTTTTCTTGAACTTCTTGAGTCAAAATATTCTCGGAATCATTAGTTGATTTCAAACGCGATACAATGGATACGCAATTTCGCATATCGGAATTAAGACGTTTTCCGAATTTTTTATTTGAAAAACATGCAATTTTACTATAATTGCCGATTTTCCTGAAAGAACCCAGTCATCCATTTTTTGTAGCAGATAGATTGAAACCTGCTTCATTAACTGTTTTCTGTATTATAATTTATATTGTCTTTTAACAATATGTGTGATCGAAAAATTTTCTCGATATGTTTTTGCATCAAGTGGAAATGGTTCTTCGCAGGGAATAAAAATCTCATGCCAGCACTTAAAGGATAACGTAACCAGCTAAATACAACTGAATCTAATGACTCTGTCCAACTGACAAAAATTCGTTGGGTTTTTGAAGCAATACATGGCATCATTGAAAGGAAATATCGACTCCTCCATCATCAAATAGATAATAAGTTACTTCCGAAAATCGACTATTATAGTAAAATTGCATGTTTTTCAAATAAAAATTTCGGAAAACGTCTCAATTCCGATATATTAAATTGCGTGTCCATTGTATCGCGTTTGAAATCAACTAATGATTCCGAAAATATTTTGGCTCAAGAAGTTCAGGAAAAACGATGGAGTAGGCGAAAGATTTCTTTCGAACATATATGCTCATCGGATGTGGAAGATTTTTCGGAAATCACCGTCAACGATCTCGAAATATTGTTCACGGGTTCGTATCAACTCATTCAAGCTGTATCGTATTTAGCTGAATTGATGGACAATGACGCCATATGAATCATCGGCGTTCTAAGTGTTTCATGGAATACACTCCTGATTCCATTGGTTTCGAAGGAATTCAAAGATATTGTTATGAGTGCGCAAATGCTAATCGTACAATCGGTTGCTGCTCACATGCTACTGCTGTGAATTACTATCTATCCCATGCTGGATATTTGTCGAAAATCGTTCGACCAGCAGAAATATTGAGCAAACTGTTCGTACAACATAAAATGGTGCCTGTAATTAATGAGGACAGCGACGATGATTAATCCAAAACTTTCATGAGGGATTTCCATTTCACACACTAATTAAAACATTCAGAAACATTAAAAGTACAGCATTTGATCATAAGTAATATTCAGCATTTCATTATTACTCCATGATACCCTTATGAAAAAGAAGTATTGGTAAGTATCAGACCTGAGACTTTTTTTGCGAATAAGTATTGGCTTTCCGATGCCTTTTCGGGGAAAAAGTACTGGATCCAATACTTACCAATGGTTCTTCTTAATAAGGGTATCTGCCATCTGTGAAAGTTTTTATTAAAAAAAAACTACTGTCAACATTGACATAAAATCTGGAAGAATTCTAAAAGTTAGCACATGATATGACCTTTCATTTATGAAAAATTTGGAGCAGTACTTAAAAAATTTTTGACCAAAAACAATTTTCGAACATTTGAATTTCTCTCAAAAATTTGAATTTCGCGCCAAGCCACTGGAAACATTTTTGTTAGGTGTATTCTAATTATTTGTTTTTTACTAATTTTTTTCAAATTTTTCTATTACACAGATGTGTCAGAAAAAATAAAGACCACAAAACACATTTTTAGTCACCATGACTATTAAGGTAGTGATGGGGGTTCAAAAATCCGGGAAAAAAGTTATGATTCCAAGTCCCAGAAAAGGGCTCATTAAAAATCTGATTCCAGCCTATTGCATTTTTGACCTGCTTAACGGGCTAGGCTCTTTCAGTAAAAGGGACAAAAAAGTCGTTTTTAGGTCCCTTCCAATATTATTTTTCCTTGTACTGGTTGTGCATCCACGTCCTAATACTGTCTGGATTGCGAAGTCCGAATATTTCTGGATTCTCTTCAATCAATTTCCTTACGTCACTCTTTGAGGGTAGAGTCCTATCACGTAAATGCTTTTGGAATTTGCTCTTCACCAGATTTTTTTCTTCCTGAGCCCACCTTGGCCGCTTTACTCTTCCATGATCAGAGGCTGTAAACAGAATACATGATTCAATACATTTTTTATACAAATGAAATAAGAATGAGAAATTGAAGAAGAGTAACAAGTAGAATTAATAGTGTTGTGAAAATTTACTCACTTGAAGGACATTGTTTTCTCGCACCAGGTGGCACGTGCACATCGTTTCCGCAGCCACTGCTGGAACTTGATGGTGTTTCAGAATCTAAGCATAAAAAATACAAATATGAAATATTAGTGTCCAAAACTGAAAGAAATATGATTATATTTACTCACACTTTCGTTTGTTGCTTTCGGTCTCCGTATCATTATTGGAGATGCCTTACTCCACATCTGCATTGATTTTCATCCCATTTTTTGAAGAAGAAGCCTTGGGTTTTAATCCTTCATTGTTGCCTCGAGCATATTCTAAAAATCTAGAAGTATGCCCCAAATCCTTATGGGCCATCGGCACCTGGTAATGGGTTCTGTGGATTGGTTCCTCGTGGCCCATGAATTTCGCCAAATCGGCGATTTCGCTGTCCGTTAAGTCCAATTGGGAGCATAGCGTCGCAAACTGCTTCCTCAAATGCGTAGCTCGGAGATCTGTCGGCGTTTCTGCTCCACATTCGGCGGCACATTTTCTCATTATACTGCAGGCTCTCGGGTATCTATGCTTGTCTTCCAGCCTGTTTGGTAACCCAAAAAGGTATGGGTTGTCTGTACTGACATTTGCTTTTTCCCTGTGTTCTATTATGAGGTTTATGCATCTCATCACCTTCGCAGTGACAAGAACAGGAACATTCCTTTCCTTTTTCCCCGTTATTATGAATCTGGCGTTCTTGATAGCTGCAGACCTATCATCACTGCTTAGCGGTTGCAGTGAAGCAGAATCCTCGATCGTTTGTTTATTTTTATAATTTGAAAGGGTTGTCCGCTCGAGTTCTCCAGGTCTCCGACGATTGAATACCTGAACGCTGAGGAGAGTATACTCAACTTGCTCCCGCCAGCTTTTTCTCGTGAATGATACTAAGAGAGAATCGTAGGCTTCTTGCATTTTCAATGATAAATAATTATCTAAGATTTTAACGTCTCCGATTGTTGGCATAGGCTGAGTCTTGTTCTGTTTTGCATCAGCTTGCGAATACAGGGCCGCTTTTCTGACCGTGATGCCGTAGTGTTGATCCAGAACTTTGAGGAACTGCTCAGACAAGTGCTGCCCTGTTGAGTTTTCGCTTTTGATGCACTCGGTGACCAGGAGCTTGCCAACTTTATTGAAAAGCGTTCCCGAAGATAACGCGATTGATGGTACTCTGTAAAGTTTGCCTTCGCGATCCATGCCAGCAATACTATTAACCGCCTCAATGCACGTATTATAATGCTTTGGCTGGTATACATCAGCAAATTCGTTGATTGTGGCACCCTCAGGCCTAGCTGCGTCTAAGACTTTTATCTCGATGAAAACGCGACCCAATTGCCTAAGTTTTTGTCTTATCTCATCATCGTGATGATGAGACTGTTTATATTTTTGGCACAGTCGGTTGCCATATAAAATGATTAATTGATCGTAGCGGATACTGCGCGTGATAGCATCTTCCCTCATACGGGGAATAATGCGGGATCGCAAAGCATCGCATGCCAGTTCACTAATTCGTCCTATTATTTTTCTTCCCAATATCATCACGATCCTCTGCCCTGTATTTTTCTGTTTGGAACATCTTCCATGGTGCCGGCTTATGTACGTTCTGGCATATAAGCCCTTGCACATACCGCATGTCACATAATGTGATGCTTCTTTGGGCTTCTCCTCTGATGGGCGACGCACAACAATCAATTCGCCATCATTCACCTGATTATTAACGTTGTACTCGAAATCGCTGTTTTTCCGAACGGTGCTTACAACTTCTTTCCGTTCGCTGCTGTTCCGGGGAAGCTCTATGAATTTTTTCACTTCATCAACATCTGAATGCATCCTCATGAAATGACGACGAATGTCAACCCTCATCAGAAAACAGTATTTGCAGAACTTCCACTTTTTCTTCGTTCCGGGTTCAGTTTTGGCTGGAATAGGAACAACAAACATGTCCGCATCGTCGCGAGAGCTTCTGCTTACTACGTTTGCTGACATAGAGACCTCAAAATCCGCAGCCCTACTGAGACTTCCGAGGATCGGTTATGATTTGCAAGTATTTCCTCCATTTGTTCATCGTCTGCATCATTCTCCTCATCACTGTCATACTCGTACGTCGGATCTTGGTCCTCTGCAGAATTGTCCGGAAAATCCACGTCCAGTTCATCTGCCAGCTCAAATGTAGTCGCTACGCTCAACGCATCCTCTTCTATTTGTAATTCATTCCCTGTAACTACAAAACACAAAAAATAAATTTAAAACATTGTCACCTAAGCTTTATTATTATTTACCTGGATGTTTCCACCATTCGCTGAATTTGGGGCTTTCAAATTCAAGAGGAGGACCTGGAGAATTTCGCTCTGCTACTGCAGGTGATGATATTACGGCCGACCTGAATTTGAAGGAATAAATGCTTTTTAAGTATTCCAGAAATTATGATTTATTCAAAATAATTATTTTAAGGTTTAATGAAGTCAGGGAGTATTCATTTAAGAAAAATTGTTTACCTCAATTCTTCACCAGAGCGAATTTCTGGAATCTCGTCTTCTCGTTCGACTTCCAAAACTTGCCCCTTCCAATTTTCACCGATTTCTTCTGTCTGCAAGACATGCAGATACAGGTTATTCCAATGGAATGTATCGGCTACAACCAAATTCTCTTCGGGAGGTATGACGATATTTTGTTCTGGGTTGTTGATTATGTCATCTTCGGCTATGTCAGTAGAGTTCGCTACGGGTAAATCATCATTGGGAGAGTAGTCCAAACTACCACTGTAATTATTTACCTCACTGTCGTCATAATGTAAGGTGAAGTCATCATCTGTGTCTAAAGAATAATATAATTAGGTCATTAATTCTCTGTAGTATGTAAGATTATCAACTGATAGATTGTGAAATCAAAGAGTAATAACTTGAAAAGTAATTTTCAATAAAGTTTTTCGTACTTATTATTTGACATTACCTTCATCTGCGTCTTGTGGTGCCGAGTCTGTCAATGAAGAAATGTCGTGTATATCCGAGTTAGCATCTGTAAAGTAGAACAGCAAACAAATAAGTTACTAACATTGTAAGAGGATTTACTCATAGTACTATTACCGGATCTAACGTGAAGAAGTCTGGTCTCTTCAACTCTCATTTCATAAGTTTTTGATTTGTTTCCAAAAATGGCTTCAATGGAAGCTTCAATTTAAAGGGTTTCGAGACCGGGACCTTTCAGATAAGAAAATTTTTAACTTCTATATCATCAGGTGTGAAATTTTCTAAAACTGAAAATTTCTCAACAAAAAATGTTTAATTTTGTATGGCTTGAATTTTGAAAATCTTTAAGGAATACATTCTCAACATGACACTTGCGCTTTGTGCTCAAAGTTGCTTGAGCTTAGCTCAAAGGGCCTAGCTTTATCTGAAAGTGCCCTTCAGACTTATTCAACTGGATTCGGTCCTACGTGCACGTTACAGAAAGCAACTCTCTCCTGAAGAGTTTAGCCATTTAGCCTTGAACATGACCTTGTAAGGTCATGTTAATGGTTCTCCAGTTTTTTGCGTATACCTCGAATTGTTTTGGATGGATTCCAATCTACCTGGCATCAAATTGAAGATTTCTCAAAACCACATCCAATACATTTTTTGAACTATTTCTATCGCAAAATTCAAATTTCAACAGACGTTCAAATATTTTGATCAATTCTTTCGAAAACAAAAATAGATACATTAGGGAAAAAATTCACACGGATTGATTACATATATCAAGTATTTATTATGAATTTTTTTAGATTTTCCAAAATAATGGAACTTGATGGAAAAATTTTGAAAATGTACTTCCATACGAATATCGGACTTCACAGACCTTACATGACTATCAAAAAAATGGTACAAACACTGCTTTACTGAACTTGGAATTATTTTTGATATAAAATTTTCATGACAGTAGCCCCCAACGAGCTGGAAAAGTGATTATTCGAGTTATTTCGCGAGTAACCCGAGCAGATTTGTCCAATTTTACTGGCTTGAATTGAAGATAAGACTCAAAAGACTGTGTGGTATAAATTTATGATTTTTTCTAAACCTTTTATACGTAATGTCACAAGTTCATGTCGAGGTTCCAAATTCGACAAATTCTTATATGTTTCTTTTAACTTCTCACATGGTCTAGTCTCGTAAGCAGGTCAACAGCATCTCTATTAGAGATCATTCGACGCGAAATTCATTGAGTTTTCTGCAGGTGTTTTGGCAAAGTTTCTCTCCTTTTTCAACGATTAGACACGTTTTGTAGTAAGCCGTCGTTTATAATAGTACTCGTTCCTTTCGTACCGACAATTTCCAAAGGCAAACAATATGCGGCAAACAAAATGGCGGGGCCAGCGAAACTTTTCGCTGGCCCTGATATTATCCAAAATCAACTTCATATGATTGTATTATTTTCGTTTTAATTTGTTAAAATTTGTGCAACAAAGTCCAACCCAAAAAACTGCCCCCTATGCAACAAACACTTTGGCAGGGCCAGCGAAACGTTTCGCTGACATTGACATTATTCAAAATCAACTTTATATGAACGTATTATTTTCGCCTTAACTTGCTCAAATCTGTGCAACCAAATCCAACTCGAAAAACTACCCCCTATGCGGCAGACACTATGGCGGGGCCAGCGAAACGTTTCGCTGACCCCGACATTATCCAAAATCAACTTTATATGAGCGTATTATTTTCGTTTTAATTTGTTCAAATTGGGCAATGAAGTTCAACCCGAAAAACTACCCCCTATGCAACAAACACTTTAGCGGGGCCAGCGAAACGTTTTGCTGCCCCCAAAATTATCCAAAATCAACTTTATATGAGCGTATTATTTTCGTTTTAATTTGTTCAAATTTGTGCAACAAAGTCCAACCCCTAAAAACTACCCGCTATGCGGCAAACACAATGACGGGGCTAGCGAAACTTTTCGATGGCCCCGACATTATTTAAAATCAACTTTATATGAGCGTATTATTTTCATCTTAATTTATTCAAATTTGTGCAACAAAGTCCAACCCCTAAAAACTACCCCCTATGCAACAAACACTTTGGCGGGGCCAGCGAAACGTTTCGCTGGCCCCGACATTATTCAAAATCAACTTTATATGAGCGTATTATTTTCATCTTAATTTATTCAAATATGTGCAACCAAATCCAACTCCTAAAAACTACCCCCTGTGCAACAAACACTTTGGCGGGGCCAGCGAAACGTTTCGCTGGCCCCGAAATTATTCAAAATCAACTTTATATGAGCGTATTATTTTCACCTTAACTTGCTCAAATCTGTGCAACCAAATCCAACTCGAAAAACTACCCCCTATGCGGCAGACACTATGGCGGGGCCAGCGGAACGTTTCGCTGACCCTGACATTATCCAAAATCAACTTTATATGAGCGCATTATTTTCGTTTTAATTTGTTCAATTTTGTGCAACAAAGTCCAACCTGAAAAACTACCCCCTATTCGGCAGACACTATGGCGGGCCAGCGAAACGTTTCGGTGACCCCGACATTATCCAAAATCAACTTTATATGAGCGTATTATTTTCGTTTTAATTCGTTCAAATTCGTGCAACAAAGTCCAACCTGAAAAACTACCCCCTATGCAACAAACACTTTGGTGCGGCCAGCGAAACGTTTCGCTGGCCCCGACATTATTCAAAATCAACTT
>CAKNXH010059933.1:328042-357327 GCA_932178445.1 Andricus quercusramuli | reverse complement strand
ATTGTTAATGCTTAAAATGATAACCTGTCGCTTCAAAACTGAGGTTATGTTGATTCATAAACACCGCTATATTGAATATGTAATTTACCCATGTTTTCTACGTAATCTACGTATATTACACAGAAAATGTAATTTACGTAGAAAACTCGGAGTGACGCGTCACTTCGGATTCCTGGAGAAATCTGATATCTGACACACATGATCCAAGAAACTACGGTCCCGCCCCTTGGGAGCAGGTATGTGCAGTTACGCGTAACTGGAAGTTTATTACGCATAATACCCAATGGTCAATGGAGGTATTTTACGTAAAATACCTCGAGTATGTAAAATACGTTTAGAAAACCTCTGATTGGCCATCTAATTCAAATTTTTTATTTTCCGTCACAGAGGTGGCGCCCTCATATAGTGAATCTCATGACCTGACTTGAGCGCATTCTGTGAATTTATTTTAAACTAAATTCCTTGATCGATCATTTGGCGCGGTTTTAATTAAATCTTCTAATCGCCGTCTTATGAAAATAAAAAAACCGTGTGAATTGACGAGAATAAAATTAACTCAGCCAGGTAACATTTATTGAAGTTGGTTAGTCAAGTTTAGTTAACAATAAGATTGAATATTCACCCATAAAATTCGAATTTTCATTAAAATACAGGAATTTTAAACCGAATATTAGAATTTTTAGCATAAGAAGATAAATTATGAATCAAACATGTACGATCTAAGTTTTCAGTGAAAACAATTAATGTTCATCTAGAAAATATAATTTTCAAGAAAATAATTGAATTTTGAACAAAAAAAAAGGTTTTTCAACTAAAATGATGAATCATCAACCAAATAAATGAATTTTTAACAAAAAGTAGTACCACTTCCAACTAAGTAATTGTATTTTCTACCAAAAAAGATGAATTCTCAACGAAAAACGTGATATTTTATATTTTAATTTTATACCAAAAATAGTTGAATTCAACCAAAAAAGATAAATTTTCTACAAAATGGTTTGAATCCTCAAGCAAAACAGATGAATTTTCAACGAAATAGTTGCGATTTGCAACCATAATGATAAAATTAATTTCAACTTTAATTTATCGAAAATTCCCTAACTTGTCAGCTTAGTCTGGTTAACTGACCTGTAGCAACTCTGTAATTTAAAAAAACTATATGATTTTTTCACTCTAGAATGTTTTTGTAAAAATACATGTATTAATTATAATATATATTTGTTTAAACAATAAGTACTTTGAATTCTCTTTAACGAGCATATTCTCGAGAGCATTTGCTCAACATAAATTCTTGAGCATTTAAAAACTCTACGTACGTTACAAATAATCAAGACAGGCTTGACATAATTTGTTTTTGCCATTCGTACATGTTTTAGTCACACCATTTAATAAATCATGAAAGTCTTAAAAAATGTTTAATATAAAATTATATTTAGTATTGTATTCTCTAAATTCAACTGTGTTTGCTATTATAATATTATACAAAAAATACATTCAATGATAAAAATTATAGTTAATCTAGCAACACTTTCTGTGAACAACATTTTTGATAGTAATTAATACGAATCATTATAATTGTTAATTTTTAATTAAAATAATTATAATTGATTTATGTATCATAATTACTTATTGTGTTTGTATTTAATAATTATTGAGATATTTAGCATTGTATTCTTCATATTTTTTACTATGTTTGCTGTTACAATAATTATAGAATAACTATAATGACAATTACAATAATTATGAATCATCGAATCATTGGTTCATTTATAATTATTAAGTATTAATTATTTTGTTTCTTATTATTAATTATTTATTATAATTTGTAATAACGTAAATAATAAAACCAATACCTTAGCCAACTGTGCACAAGTAGTGCAAATTATTTTTAATGATTTATGTAATAAGAAGCACAATACAAGAAAATTCTTAAACTCTTTTCGTTCTTTTCAAAATCGATAGTGTGAATAGTATGGGATTATAATTCTTCAAATATGTTGAAAAGAAGGACTTTACATTTTTTAATAGCACGCTTTTTTACATTTTATACTCTTCATAAATATAAGACATATGTTCCTGATTTTTATTTAACCTCTATACGATTATTTATTTATTTGTTTATTATTTTTTTTTCGAGTTTTTTCTGCAATTAACACATGCAGCGTTGAACCTGTTTTAAGCTTCCCGCTTGACGTCCTTTTAAAAATGGAGGTCGCTGTACGAATTCCTACGGGCCATTTGATTGGTTCACATTTTTTCAGTTGCATAGCCTTTTGGATCATATCTGACACATGATGACAAGTGTCTGTTGTTTTGTAAACTTGTTTTGTTGTGGAATAAGATTTAAATTCTTTATTTCATCCCCAAGATGGGAGACTTTATCGCAACCAACAATATGTGTGGGCAAAATCTTTTGCGTTTGATTTCTCGTGGAAATGCAATTATTGCTGAACTGATGCGACTAAAGGATTATATCCCACCTGTCTATAGGTTAGGTTTAATTTCTTTTAAAAACAAATAGAATAAACAATAAATTGGTCAAGGAATTAATTTTCAATTTACTGAAGGAATTTACTGTTTGTATTTAACTGAGTAAAAAGAACATTCTGTACAAAATCAGGAGTGTTATAAATTCAGATAACGTAAAAACAGAAAAAGTAGATTCTGATAAATTTTCATAATTTCTCTTTTTTACAATGCGTTTATTTGCGTGCGTTCAGGGCGAAGAGGGAGACCAAAATTTTGTCATAAGTTATGGTTTTCAGGTATTGTCGAAGAGGTAGAGGAACTGATATGACAGTTCTCAAAAAAGAAAAAATTACATGAATAGAGTAACGCTTATTAATTGAATTTTAACTTAAAAACAGCCGAATTTAATGGATTTTTCGATAACAAGTATTTAATATTCAGATTAAATAATAAATTTAATTGTGCACAAAATATAATGATATAGGGGCGAGACGGGACACAATTTCTGTCATAAGATCTTTTTGGTGCCGGTATAGATGTGAACAATACTGATTGTACCTAATGTAGTGATGTATAAAGAGTAATAATTTTTTTATTTGTATTCGTATTCCATTTCTGTAGTTCATTTATTTCTTCAGAAAATTGAAACATAAAGGTTCACAGTATTTCAATTCCAACTTACATTTTAATATTTCACTACAGGTAACATTTCAAATGAGAATGAAAAATCTGAAAACGAGAGCGTTTTGAACAAAATTATCGCCATCCCATGTCAGTCCTATTCTTTATTAGTGGTCTATATAGTCACGGTTCTTTTTTAATGGTTTATTTGCAGCCGAATAATGGATATCCTGGTATTGAATGTTAGCAAAATGTGTTTGAAAAATTCTTTAGTTTCATCATTTTTTACATTCGTGAAGCCAGTTTTTTCAAAATACTTTTGAAGGTTAGAAAATTCTCCGTAAATTTGAAGAAATTTTACATACAGATCTACTAAGATATACTCCATATCCAACCGATATTTCTGAATTTTACAAACATTTGATAATCAATATTCAGACAGAGGAAAAAAATTTCCAACTGAAAACATTCTTGGTATTAAATGCTAATTAAAAATTAAGTTTGTAAGTTTTATGTGGGCTAAACAATTTTTGTGGCCAAGAGAATTTATTCAGAAAATCAAATTTTCGCATTTTTCTCGAAAACAACGTAAGGTAAAAAAAATATTAAAATAAAAGTTTGCACGTTTGAAAAATTCCTACAAAAAATTCCTCTTGTACGTTTGTGATATCTTGCAGTTTCTACTTATATAAGGGAGGTATCCTATCAGTTTCATGCGGTCTAACCTTTTTTTGAGGACGAGAGTATTTTTTTCCTGAAAATATAAGTTTCAAATTGTTCTCGTATACGATGCAAGATATCACAAAAGAAAAGAGGTATTTTTTATAGAACTTTTATTTCGACCTCGATTTCAACGTTTTTTGTATACCTCGTTGTTTCCAAGAAAATTAAGAAAATTAAATTTTGGAAAAAAAATTCTTTTGTCCACAAAAAATGTTTAGCTCCCACAAAACATACATGATCTCTTCCGTATAGAAGGACGAATTCAACAAAAGATTGGCACAAAATATGAGTGTGGATTTTTTGTTAAAGTCATCTATACTTTCAAACAAATGGTTGCCATTTTGTTAATTGTTTACTTTTTTAACATTTTCCGATAAACTTTGAAAGAGGCTGGTAAAACTAGTCAGAGTGCTAAACTAAAATTAGAATATTCAAATTAGATCAAAAACTGTAGCAGTTTAAAGAAAAAGAATTTTAAAAAAATAATAGTAGTAGTAGTAGTGCAGTAGAAAATTTCAGACTTTAATATAAAAATAATGTAATTTCGGCCCTTACTCACTAAAATGCGAATATATCGGAAACTAGAACTGACAACACACAATAATCATCAAATTGTTTACACCTTAGGTTGGATTCAAAGAGGGATATTCAAAAGTATGGATCGGTTGTAATAGACTTCGCTTACTTTAAAACTGCAAATGCATGCGAAGAAAAGATTGAAAATGATGCTGTAAGTTATAAAAAAATATGTTAAAAAAATTGTATTGTATTACAAAATTTATTTTTATTTACAGAATTTACAAGTTTTAGATGAGGAGCTGCGAAACAGTTATTCCCAAATTCTTTTCAGATTTTACCTAGCCTTTGAAGGCATTCATAAATATATTACTGAGTTGAATGCTTACGTGGATGAATTGGAGGATGGAATCTATATTCAGCAGACAGTTGAATCCATTATGTTGAACGAGGAAGGAAAGCAGTTAATGGTACTAAATTTGTTTTTTACTAATTATCGTCCAGAGAATGACTTGAAAAGTTAAAAATACAGTTATTTGCTGTTGATGGCATTGAGATCACGTAATATCGTCCTTAACAATATTAATGAAATTATCTCCAGACAAGTTTTGTAAATCACTTTTCGTTCGTAAAAAAATTTTTGGTTTTGACCAAGAATTTTTTTTTGTTTAGCAGAATTAAACAATTTATTATTGTTTTCAGCAATTTTCTCATAGAATGGAGTTAGAAAGACGCGGTTTTTCACAAATTTTCCCTTTTTTGTTCAATTTTCAATTAGAGGGAAGTGGTAGCTCATCAATGTTAACAATAGTGATTGTGTAAAAAATTTGTTATAATTATTAATAATAGGTATTATATTTGAATAATGCTAGAAAAATGCGTTTTTTTTTTATTTCTGGCTTTTTGTCCAATTTTCATTTGCAGTGAAGTGATAATGAATTCAAGTTAACAAAATAATAGTTTAAACAATTTTTTATCATTGTTAATAATATTCTCTTTGCTTAATTGGTAGAATGTTGCGGTTTTTTCTGAAATTTGCAATTGTTTGTTTATTTTGTTATTAGGCGTGACTTAATAATTAATTAGATGTAGCAAACATAATTATTTAAAAAAATTATTATTGCTTATAATTATCTTCATCTATATCGATTGCGCCTAATATTTGCGGTTTTTCGGCAATTTTTACCTTTCTGTCCTTTTTTCACTTAGTGAGGTATTAATTAATTAAATTTAACAAAAAAGTTGTTTAAACAATTCAATATTGATTTCTGCCTCTTATGTAAAATAGCTTTTTTTCTTTAAATTAATTTTTTTTAAGAATTGGGAAAAGAGCAAAAATAATTCACTTAAAAGAACAATACCATTCGAAAAATCATTCTTGTTGTGGTTGACTTATTATTTGTTCATAACTAAAAAGGCGATGCGAAGTGAAAGATTCTAGAAAAAATCGCCATTTTCTAGCACTTATATGAAAAAAGATAGTGATAAACAATATTAAATTGTTCAAACAACTTTTTTGTTGACTTTAATTAATTATTACCTCACTAAGTGAAAAAAGGGCAGAAAGGTAAAAATTACTGAAAAATCGCACTATCAGGCGCAATTGATGTATATGAAGATAGTCATAAACAATAATAATTTATTTAAACAATTATTTTTGCTAAATCTAATTAATTATCAAGTCACGCCTAATAAAAAATAGACAAACAGTTGAAAATTTCAGAAAAAAACCGCAACATTCTTCCAATTAAGGAAAGAGAATATTATCAAAAATGATAATAAATTGTTTAAACAATTATTTTGTTAACTTGAAATCATTATTACTTCACTCCAAATGAAAATTGGACAAAAAGCCAGAAATTTAAACAAAAACCGCATGTTTCTAGCATTATTTAAATATAATATTATTAATAATTATAATCAATTGTTTAAACAATTATTTTGTTAACGTGAATTCATTATTACTTCACTCCAAATGAAAATTGGACAACAAATGGAAAATTTATGAAAAAACCGCGTCTTTCTAACTCCATTCTATGAGACCCTATAAAACAGACTTATGGGGGTGATATTTTATTCGTATTCTATGGCTAATTGTGAAGAGAAATGTTGAGTTTCAATTCGATTCAGATAATATTGAGAATTCTGAAGAAGATGTACAAAAACGTCTTTTATTCTTATGGGAAATACATACAACTTCATGGGGCTTGCGGCACCCCTAAATATCATTTTTTTCAAACAAAAAAAAATGGATTTATTTTTGGGTGGATTCGAACAAATTAGGGGGATGTTACCATAAAAATTTAAAAAAAAATGTTTGGACCACTCTATTGCGCACTCAGTGAAGAGTGATTGCTACTAACAGGCCTGCCACTTTCTTCGTGCTTCGAGTGTTACAATCTTGATATCACATTAAATCATGCAATTCTTAATGAGATCGATTCTTTTGAATTTGAAAAGCTCATTTCGTAACATTTTTAATTATAAAATCATTTAGTTTATAATTTACAATGCGTAATTAAGGCCTTTACTTTCAAAAGTTTTCATTTGAAGTCTTAATTTCTAGTAATTTCAAATTCTAAAGAATTATACAATTATTTCGATCTTTTTCAAAGTGGAAAACTATTGGACTGCTTATTTAGAATGGAAAAGTTCAAGTTAAGTGCTCAGATTGCTATATTTTCGATTTTGAATCATACAATTTTAATTGCTTCATTTTGTACATTCTTAATTTGTACCTGAAATTGCTGAATTTTGAAAAATCTAAATCAAAATTTGACAGTTAGAACCTACGTGCGTGTCTACTGTATGATATGAGGTGAAATCTCCGAGAAAATTGTGCAGTTTTGAATACCTAATTTTTAAATTCTTACATTTCCAAGACCTCAAATTTAAAATTATTTAGTTTTTAAACCTTAAATCAAAAACGTGTAGTTTCTAAGTCCATTAAATTTTAGTTATTTAATTTGAAGTATTTTAAATTTGCTTCGATGTATAATTTTTAATAGATTTTTTCGGAATTGTTCAAATTTGACGGCATTTAATTTTCAACTGTTCAAAATTGCAGGTTTACATTTACAAGTTAAAGAGTATTCAGGGCCTCTGATCAATTTGCCCATTTTTAAGATTTTGAAAAACATACTGATTAATTTTGAAGCAATTAAATTTAAACCTAGTCTAAATAGAAGGCTTCCAAATTTCACCAGTAAATTATTCAACGTTTAAACTTTAAATAGCTTAATTTTAAGTGTTTTAAATTTTTTATTCTTAATTTTCTCAAATTCGGAAGTGTTACTTTGACTGCTTTCAGCTTTAAAAGCTTAATTGTTGTAATTTTAATGCCCGAGAAAAATTGGTACAAATCGGAATTTTTTCTTGCATTTTAGGGGCCACTTTGGCTTACCGGTTGAACCTTTTTGTTTTCCGTTAAAAGGATTTCTTGTTGAATAACAATTGATATATTATATCTTTTGTCCATTTTACAAAATTCTGTAAATTTGTATTTGCCATTATTTTTCAAACTGCTTTAGCTCAAATTAAATCATTTTTTCAGTGTGAAGCTATTTATTTATATGGTATCATGTTACTCTTGGCGGACTTCTATTTTGAAGGGTCCATCAGAGAGCGATTACTTGTTTCCTATTATCGATATAACGCTCAAGGTTCATCAGCAACAAGAGTGGAGGACGTGTGCATGCTATTAAGATCGACTGGATTTGTAAAATCTTCAGGCAAAAGGCCTCCCAATTATCCTGAAGTTTACTTCGAGTAAGATTTTCTCAGAATTTCATTATTCATTTTTAAATTGCAAACACGCACCCATAACTGAAAATTTTACATTAATATCCCCAAAAGAAAAAGTTTGTTTTTCTGAAATTGCAAATATTTGTATTTCAGGAGAGTACCTATCAATACTTCGTTCATCGATCTTGTTATCGCCCGCTTGAGATCCGACGAACTTTACAACCAAAGTGTTGCATTTCCGCATCCAGAACACCGGAGTGTTGCGCTAGCGAATCAGTCATCAATGCTGGTCGTGATATTATCATTCAAGCCGACCGCATTGCACAATCAAACAGCGATTATGAGGGAAATAGTAGACCGATTTTTTCCGGATACTTGGGTCATTAGCGTTTACATGGGAATCGTAATAGATCTTTGGGATTGGTGGCTTCCGTACAAAGCTGCACGTTCGGCTTTGAACAATACTCTTGAGAGTAACAATATTAAGATCGTATCTCAAAAGTACGGCCAGGCAATGGAAGTAAGAATTTGTTTTAGTATTTTAATACTTTTAAGGTTTACGATTCTCTACTGACAAAAAAGCTATCGTTTCTGTTGGCATATAGTCGAAACTATATACATTTTTTTCTTACTTGAAAGTTCTAAAGCTTCAACTTTAAATTATTTATATTATTAAATTATTTTTTATGGTCTATAATGACCTTTGAGATATTTTTGGTTCATGTACTTTAATTTTTATTCTTCTCTCAAACTTTCTTGTAGTAAATATTAAGGATGTTGATTAAACCTACTTGGAATGTTTTTTTATGTGTGCGGCACTGTTTCCATATATGTTCGCTCTCCCCATTTTAAGACTGAAAGAAAGAAAACGTTTAGCATATTTTCTCGAAAAAGTTGTATGGGTGCCCATGACGTCATGCTAAAATTCTCAATTTGAGGAAATTGCGTAACTTAAAATAAGCGTGTATAGGGGGGTTAAAATAGGTGAACTTCCGAATAGGCGATCTTTAAAATAGGTGGAAGTTTACTGTATTAATTTTCCGAAACTGAGAAATGCAACTACAGCAAACGCCAACAGCTTTACCTAACACAAGCGCCACTAGCTTAAACGGGGCGCTCTTAATTATCCACCTCTCTTCTCGATCTTTATTCTCTAGATTAAAAGAAAGAAATCTCACTGAATATCCGGGGTCTTATGTGATCATACGGGGTCGAAAAAATTCCACAAGACACTCCCTTGTGCTGAAGAAATAAATATTTTGTGCGATAATATTTTCTGAAACGGAGATGAGAGCTCGATAATAAGTAAGTAAATGCTTTTTTGATGTCAGACTTGTGCGTAAAAAAAATTGCAAACGAGTCTCACATTTCGGCGGTTTTCTTTCTTTCATTCTAAAAATGGGGAAAGCGAATATATATGGAGATAGTGCCGTACACATTTTAAAGAAAACCAAGTCGGTTTAACCAACGCCCTTAAGAAGATAGTTATAGGCTTCCAGGAAAAAATCTGGATAAAATTAAGAGCAATGTCATCTTCTCCTAAACTTTAGAAAATTGCTTGGAACTAAAAGGGGATGCTTTTGATATCCGATTGCTTTAGAATAATAAGTTCACGAGCCTCAGGATTTAACTGTTTTGCCTTAAGGCTGTTGGAACAGGATGCTAAAAAATGAAATAATTGGGAAATAGCCATCATTTGCTATCTCAATCGGAAATATAGTTCGAAAATTAGTCTTTGAAATTTTTAGCTTTTATATTTTGGACATTGGTAATTTGGCATACATGCATTTACTTTAATGTGGTGCAAATTGCTTAGGGGCCGTACTTAACTTACGTAACGGATCATGGGCCCTCTCTGAGACCCCCCCCCCTCCCTCCTGTAACAAACTGTAACAAAATATTTCCCCCCCCCCACTCTTTCTGTACGTAATTTTTAGTTTCCAAAAATGTTTTACTAGTTATTGCTAGTAGAATTAGGCAGGATGTCCGAGAACTTCTGTTTCAGAATTCACTTATTTTTCCTTGTCTATTTTTCATTTTTCTTGATCATTAATATTCAAACACCAGCATTTTAATCTTGAAATACTTTTAACATCGAATTTTATATAAACGGAATAAAACAGTATTTTCGACACAATTTTAAAATTTATTAATTTATTTTAAACAAAAAAATGTCTCTTCTACTATAAAAGATGGCCTTTTAATAAAATACTTGAATTTTCAACATAATAATTAACATTTTAACATAATAGTTAAATTTTCAACCTAAAAATATAAATTCCCAACAAAAAGTGTCATATTTTATATTTCAATCAAAAATCATGAAATTTATAACAAAAAAAAAAGTTTTTTAAAACCAAAATTTTTTATAAATAAAGATTTTTCACTGAAAAAAGAAAATTTTACCTAAATTGTTGAACCTTCAAGCCACAAGGCGAATTTTCTCTGCAAAAATTGAATTTACAAACAAAAAAATATGACTTCAGCAAAAAATTTTTTTTCCACGAAACTGATGCATTTTTACCCAACAAAAATGAAATTTTAAACCAAGAAATTTTTTTTTACCAAAAAAAGGAGAATTTTAAACTAAAAAAGATCAATCTTAAAAAAAATGGAAAAGTTACATTTTTAGTTAAAAAATTAATTTTAAACCAAAAAAAGATTTATTTCCGCTAAACAGTTAAATTTTTAACCAAAGGCATGAGCCTTCAATCAAAAAAATTAATTTTTAACAATGTAGTTTAATTTTCACCCAAGTAGTTGAATTTTCAATTTGAAAAGATTAATTTTCAGCAAATTAGTTAAACTTTCAACCAAAGAGATGAACTTTCAACTAAAAATATAACTCTTCAAAAAAAAAGATTTCTTAACAAAGTTATTCAACGAAATCTTTCAAATAAAATAGTTGAATACTTAAGCAAAGAAGAATAATTTTCAACCAAAATGACGAAATTTGCCCCAAAAAAAAAAACTGTTTAACGAAATTGTTGAATTCTCTACCCAATAGATGCATTTTTATCCAAAAAAAGATTAAATTTCTCTTGAAACAGATGAATTTTTATTTAAAAAGAAAACCATTGCTTTTTAAATAGTTAAATTTTCATCCGGAAAAGATTCCAGTTGACTTTTTAGGATCAAAATGTGAATTTTTTAACAAAAAATAAGTTTCTAGGAAGAAAATTGAATTTTTCATCCAAAAAGACGAATTTCCTCAACCAAAAACGATACATTTTTAATGAAATAGTTAATTGTCTACCAAACAGTTGAATTTTTATCCGAAAAAGATGAAATTCGTACTATAACACAGGAATTTTAATAAAAATAGGACAATTTTTTTTTAAAGTTGGAACTTTTATCCAGAAAAGCTTTCAGTTTATTTTTTAACACCAAAATATGAATTTTAAACAAAAAGTACAATTTTGTACGAAATAGTAAAATTTTCAACCGAACAGTAGAATTTTCAACCAAAAGTATGACTTTTTAACAAAATAGTTTTATTTTCAACCAAACTGTTGCATTTTTGTCCAAGAATGATGAAATTTCTCTTAAAACAGATGAATTTATAATTTTAAAAAAATTTCAAAAAAATACTTGAAATTTCATCGCGAATAGATTTCAGTTATCTTTTTAACACAAAAATATTAAATTTAACCAAAAAGTAAATTTTCTACAAAATAGTTAAATTTTCAACAAAACAGCAGAATTTTCAACCAAAAACTATGACTTTTCAATAAATTTGTTGAATTTTAAACCAAACAGTTGCATTTTTATCTAAGAAAGCTGTAATTTCGGCTAAAACAGGTGAATTTTGAAATCAGAAAGACAAATTTTCAAAACAGTGTTGAATTTTCAACCGAACAGTTGCATTTTTATTCCAGAAAGATGGAATATTTCGTTTAAAACAGATGAATTAAAAAAAAAAATTTAATAATTACATTTTCATCCAAAGAAGATTCCAGTTCACTTTCCAACATCAAAATAAGAATTGTAACTTATTAGTTAATTTTCTGCTAAATATTCGAATTTTTAACCAAAAAGTATGACTTTTCAACAAGATTGTTAAATTTTCAAGCAAACAGTTGCATTTTTGTCCAAGAAAAATGAAAATTCTACTAAAACAGGTGAATTTTTAAATCAAAAAGTACATTTTTTAAAAAGTAATTGAATTTTCAATAAAAGAGTTGGATTATTGCCCAAGAAAGATGCAATATTTCTATTAAAAAAAAATTTTTTATTAAAAACACAAATTTTCAGAAAAAATATTTTTCATCCAAAAAAGATTTCAGTTGACTTATCAGGCACAAAATATGAATTTTAAACAAAACGTTAATATAATACGAAAAGGGTTAAATGTTCAAGCGAAAACACTAATTTTTAACAAAACAGTTGAATTTACAACAAAAAATTATGTCTTTTTAAGGAAATTAATAAATTTTGAACCAAATAATAAAATTTATAACTAAAAAGATAATCTCCAAAAGAAAGTTTTTGCGAATTTGCAAAAATTACGAACATGAGTGAAGGACCCCTCCCACTTACCGTAAAAAATCGTAACAAAATGTATCGACCCCCTCCCCCCCCTCCTTTGAACTGTTACGTAATTTAAGTACGGTCCCTTACCTACTTGTAGGAGCAGTCCTATCACTCTTATCCAGACGAAAAGAATAGTTCTTTTTTCTACTAAAGTTGAGGAGGAAACGATTCTTTTTTTATGTTATGCATTTAATTAAAACTGAAATTAAAACTTATACAAAATTAAAGATATGCGAAGTAAAAACTTGTATAGTTATAGAAGAAGCATTTTAAACATTATTAATATATATTTATTTGTAATATGCTTCCAGAAACAAATTCGAAAAACCGAAGAAGTAAAGACGAAGATAACTCTTGACGAGAGCACATTAGGATCTGTGATAAAGCTAGTTCGGGAGTGCAATGTGACATTGCATTGGATCCTGTTGCATACTGCAATTCCTACGTTTCTGCTGGAAGATACAAAAAAGTCTCGAAGTCTTCGACAAATGGTGATACAAGAGAGCAAGTATTCTGCAAACAACGGCCTTCGGTTACTTTTAAGCACAGCTCAAATAGAACACGAAGTCAAACAGTTATACAAACAAGTATGCATCTTTCTTATTAGAATATTTTACACTTTATACATCGATCCTCTTACAGTTTCACTAATTCAAATCTAGGATTGCCTTCATATAAAGCAAAAAATATTTAAGAGAATTAAAAAATGTTTTAAAGAACATTCAAAGATAATTTTATAATCCTTGGAAAATTCTTAAAGTAAGAATCCTGTGTGAATCCACTTGAAATTCGCAAAAAGAAAAATATATTGATCTCACCTATTTCTCTTTCTTTCATAATTTTCAGATTGAGACTTTATAATGGAATCGTAGCAAATTTAAAACACTTCCTTATGGCACTTTCAAATATGTTTACCGATCTGCCTCCAAGCTTTTCCGATTCCATATTCTAATGTGTGCAAATGTTACTGATCTTTGAACAAAATGACCTTCATCGAATCCTGCAATTTCAAGTATATTCTTTTCCTTTGCAGCTACTAAACAACAAAGAAGCTAAGTGGCTGAAAAGTAAAGAAACTTGTGTCGAGCGTATAAGAGGACTTTCAGAAGTTTTTGGCGGGCAGAAGTCATTCGATGGAGTAGAAAAAAATCCGTGCTTGGAAGCTTGGTTCCAGGAAATCAGCAAGCACGTCGATACTCTACAAGAAGAAGACGGCAGGAAAATAGCGCAATTATTACAAGCCTTGGAAGAAGTTCAAGGTCGAAGAAAAATCTTTATGAATTCCCAGGCCAATACTTTCAATGTTCTAAAACTTAACTTTTAATTATTTTAGAGTTTCATCAGTTGGAAAATAACCTGCACATATCGCAGCATTTAAATGATACTCGAGAGATTTTACATAACATGTTGCGCACGAGTAATGTTACGGAGGACACGATGATAGCTTTAAATATTGTGACGGACTGTTGTTATGCTTGGAATATTATGGAGTCTTTTATACCAATTATGCAGGAAAGCATTAAAGCAAATCCACCAACTGTAATTAAGCTGAAGGCTCTGTTTTTAAAGGTGACTAGTAAAATTCTTAAGTATGCGAGATTGAATATGCTCCTCGATTTTTAATTAGGCTTTCGTAGCCCTGAATCAAAACTTGAAATATCTTTAAAGTTATTGAATAAAAATTATGTTTTAGATGGCCTCAGCTTTAGAAATGCCCCTTTTAAGAGTAAATCAAGCTCGAAGTGCAGACTTGTCTTCAGTTTCTCAGTACTACAGCAGAGAATTAGAAAGTTATGCTAGAAGAGTTCTTCAAATTATTCCCGAAACGGTTTTTGGTATTTTAGCGCAGATTGTTCATCTCGAGACGAATTTTTTTAGTGAAATACCCACTAAGCTTTACAAGGACAAAATCAAAGATTATGCGCAGTTGGATGAAAGACTGAAGGTAAATAAAATAGGAGGGGTTTGTTTAGATTTAATAGTTTTAAAAAGAATTAATTAAAATTGTATTCTACAGATGGCAGAGTTAACGTATGCGGTATCAGTTTTCACGAAGGGAATGTTGTCATTGAGAAGCGTATCTTTAGGTGTCTTGAGAGTTGATTCTCATCGTCTTCTGGAAGACGGTATTCGTCAAGAATTGGTGAAGAAAGTTACTTTGGCTTTACATAAGTGCCTGACTTTTGACGCAAAATCAAAGGTATTTTCAAAAAAAGAATAGCTCATTTAAATTGCTGTAGGTATAGTTTTACAGGGTGTCTACCCTACCTGGAAAAACCTGGAAATGTCAGGGCATTTTTTTTGAAGTCAGGGAAATTTTTAAGAGGTTGCCTACCTTTTTAAAAATTACATTATTGAATTGAATGAAAATGATTCTTCATTTGTAAAAGTATAGCTTTCTATTACTATATTGATCTATTTGGTTGAAAATTCGATCTTTTTGGTTGAATTCCATTATTTTTTATTAAAAATTGTAATCTTTTCTATTTGAAATATCAGCTACAACATTTTTCGTTCCGAGTTCATATTTTCCGAAAGAAGATTTAATTACTTGGTTGAGAGTTACTCTTTTGTTAAAAATTAATTTTTTGTTTTAAAGATTCATCATTTTAATTGAAAGTTCATCTCCTTGGTTGAAAAATGAGCTATTTTGTTGAAAATTCGTTCTTTCTTTGGCTGGAAATTAATTTTTTTACTGAAAATTTAACTATTCCTGTTGCAACTTCAAAACTTTGTTGAAAATTTGTTTGTTTTTTTCTTGTTCAAAATTATTTTTGTTATTGAAAATGTTACTATTCAATATTTAGTTGAAAAATGATCTTTTTTACTATTTTCATTATTTTTTCATTCTATTATTATTTTATTATTAATTTTTTTTTAGAAAATTTTCCCTTTTGTAGTAGAAATTAATCTTATGGATTGAAAATTAATCTTATTGTTTGTAATTTAATGTTAAACATTAATTTTTAGGTGAAAGTTTAACTATTCAATTGTTGATTGACAATTTATCTTTTTAATTGAAAATTCATGTATTTTATTGAGAATTCGTCTTATTCAGTAAAAATTAATCTTCTTGGTTGAAAATTCTTCTTTTTGATTTAAAAATCAACTATTCCAGTTAAAGATTGATCATTTCCGTTGAAAATTCATGTATTCTTTCGAAAAATCGTTTTTGTCGTAGAAAATTAATTTTCTTGGTTTACAATTCATGTATTCCAGCTAATTATTCATCATTTTAGTTGAAAATTTATCTTTTTGCTTAAAAATAAAACTACTTGGTTGAAAGTTAAATTGAATTTGCTTTTAAAATAAATTTGTTGTGTGTGGAAAATTAATTTTTTTTAAATGAAAATTTAACTATTTCATTTTTGGTCGAAAACTGATCTTTTTTAGTTCAATATTCAGCTATTTGTTTGACAATTGATCTTTTTTAGTTGAAAATTCAACTGTTTAATTGTGAACTGATGTATTTTTTTGAAAAATCGCCTTTTTGGTAGAAAATTAATCTTTTTGTTTGAAAATTCAACTATTCCAGTTGAAGATTCATCACTTTGTTTGAAAATGTAACAATTTTTTGAAAATTAGTTTTGTTTTTGTTACAAATTAGTTTTTTCATCTTTTTGGTTGAAAAATCAACTATTTCAGTTAAAGATTTATCATTTCAGTTGAAAATTTATGTATTTTGTTGAAAACTCGTCTTTGCGGTAGAAAATTCATTTTCTTGGTTTAAAATTCAAGTATTCCAGCTAAATATCCATCATTTTAGTTGAAAATTCATCGTTTCGCTTGAAAATAGAACTACTTGGTTGAAACTTAAATTAAATTTGTTTTTAAAATAAATCTGTTTTTTTTCTGAAAAATTAATTTTTTAACTGAAAACTTAACTTTTTCATTTTTGTTGAAAACTGATCTTTTTTGTTCAAAATTCAGCTATTTGTTTGAAAATTGATCTTTTTCAGTTACCAAAATATGCACTGCATTTTAAGTATAAGTATATAAAATAAAAACTTATTTGAATTATTATTCAAATTCATGGACTTTAAGAGAAAAATTCAAGAAATCATTAATTATGTTTTTAGTATTATTTAATTAGTCGATCGCGCTAAAATATTTAAGAATATCTTGTACTATTAATTGAATTCCTAGAAACTGAAAAAACACATTATTTACAATAAATTCGCAAAACTGTATACATATCCGAGTCGATTGTTTTAAAATATGCGAAATATTTGAATGGCTACATGCTATGAAAAATTATACCTGGAAAAAACTTGGGATACCTGGAAAAAACCTGGAATTGTCAGGGAATTTTTTTCCAGGATTTGAGTAGACACCCTGGTTTTAAATGGTTTAGGATATACTTTTATTCTGTTTCTAGCAAGTATCTTAAACTTAATTATTTTTGCTAATGAAAGAAATTGTATACATCATTCCTGAGCAGATTTTAGTTTTATTGCCCTATAAAAAATGTGACATTTTTCCATTTTGAAACATATTTACGTTCAAAGTTACTTACATAATTTACAAACTATTAAAAGACTGGAAATAATTTACGCTGTGTAAACACTTTTTTATAACTATGTTGCAGAATCAACTAATTGCCAAATTACAAAACTTGGCAACTGTAATGGATGGATACAGAAAGTCCTTTCAGTATATTCAGGACTACATTAATATCAACAGTTTGAAAATTTGGCATGAAGAGGTAAGTACACAAATATTTTTAAAATGTAAATAATTGTTTCTTCAATAACATTGTGCCTTTAAAAAAATGTACACTTCGGTAAAAAGTTTAAGGACGCCTCTTTTTTAATGACTGATTAAGTTATCCTACTTTTAATTATGTCAGAGATACAATTTTTTTTCAAGGGGTTCAATGCTCTCGAAATTCTGTATAAAATGAGCCCAGGATGAAGCCAATTTGTCTATTTTTTAAGTCGATTTTGCAAAAATAGTGTAAAATTCAATGTTTTCTTAAATGTTCAATAACTTCTGAAAAAATTAACATTTTTCAATGTTCTTAGGCTGATTTTAAAGCTATTTTTCCACATTATTGCAACAGCTTATGAGTATAAGTCTAAAAGAAAATTTAATCACACTGCAAGAACTTAAAGTTTTAACTAAAAAGTTGGAAAAATTGCAATATTCTTTGTAATAAGAACAATATTTTTGTAAAATATATGAAACATATAATCATAATTTAAATTAAATTTTCTTTTAGACTTATACTCATAAGCTGTTGCGATGCTGTCGAAATAGCTTTAAAATCAACCCAAGAACATTAAAAAGTGTTGATTATTTCAGAAGTTATTGAACATTTCAGAAAACATTTAAATTTACACTATTTTTGCAAAATCTACTTAAAAAATAGACAAATTGGCTTCATCCTGGGCTCATTTTATACAGAATTTTAAGAGCATTGAACCCTTTGAAGAAAAAATTGTATTTCTGACATAATTAAAATTAGGGTAACTTAATCGGTCATTAAAAAAGAGATGCCCTTAAACTTTTTACCGGCAGTGTATACTTGTCGATAAAATGAAAAAATGTATACTTCTCAGGTTACATATATCATAAATAATGCCGTGGATGAAGAATGTAGAGGTTCTACGTGGACACCCGGAAAATCCTGGACTTATTATCAGGATGAAAAACTAAGTACTTCTACGATTTCAAGTGATTCCAATTCCCTGACGTTTATGGGCAGACTAGCGCAGGAATTAATTCGAATAACAGATCCTAAGTAATTTGTTCAACCATTATTTTTATCTATTTTTCAAGACTTCCTATTTAATTCTTTGGAAAAACATATAAAATTGAACTCAAGGTTATAAAATTTGAGGAGTAAGCGAAAAAAACGTGATGAATCCACTTGAGTTCATTTTTCAATATTTGAGAATATATTGTAGCTTGCAGTCCATTGGTCAAAATTAAATTTGGAATGTGCTATTAGAATCTGTCAGGCTTGAAAATGGCTTCAAATGAAAAGGCTAAAAATGAAAATGGATTTATTCACTTTTGATTCAGCAAAGGCATGTTTCACTGATTATTCATATTCTAATTATATAAATTTACAATTTCTTGTTTACATATGAAATCAAAAGATGATTTTATACATGACAACTATATTTTCAATTAAAAAAAAATAATAAAGTTTTGTTAAATTATATATTTTAAGAGAAATATTGAAAAGTAATTTATGAATTCTAAAAATTGTTTACATGCTTAACAAGTTTGACCTATTTACGGAATGAATATGTAATCGGAAATTAACTTTTTTTTTTAATTTATTTTATTTTATGGGTGGACGTTGAAACCGAGAAGAAAACATTTTTTTTCGCTAACTTAACTTTGATAATCGAATCTCAATTTGTTCAAAAAAATGGATTTATCAGGTTTTTTTTCTCTTACTCCTAACTAATTTAATCTTAATTTATAAATCAATAAGATAGTTAATAATTGCAGGACTTCAGTTTATATAGAACATACTCTGGCATGGTACGATCTAAAAAGTCAGACTGAAATCCTCAGTCACAAAGTATTTTCCATGATACTGAAAGCAATGGGCACTCCAGGATTGGCAGGATTAGACAAAATGATTTCATTTTTCATCGCAGTCGAAATGGAAAACACCATTAACTATATTAACCAAGGCGTCAAAGGTAAAATGTGGGCGGGAATGTTGAAGGAGTGTGAAAGTATTTGCCAGACTGTAGATTCAAAAAGTAAGTATATATTTACATATTCCCGAATATGTACTTTGTATTAAAATATTTTGAAATATAATATTTAAGAATGTTGAACAGCAAAACATACTTCCGAAATTTGCATGGCTTCAAACATGAATTTTTATATATTTATTACTTGTTCAAATATGTTGGTATCTTTATCTAAATATATCGAAATCCATAATTCAACAATTCAGGTTATCCAGGAAAATTGCATGCAACTGTTAGCGCCCATGTCAGCAAGGTATGGTCCTCGTTGTTGGATTCAGTATTGAAAATTGGGCATTTGCAACTGCTTAGGCATAATATTTCATTTGAACTCAACACAGAGTGCAAATTTGAGGCCAAGCACATGGAAGGTGCTCTGAAAACATTTAATGAGTATGTACTAATTTTTCTACAATAACAAATATTAGCGAGTAAAACGGCGGGGCTCAATGATAACATTGCAGTACAATCATTACGATTTGGACATGCATTAAAACTACAATACTGCCGTTTAAACAAGAACAGTAGTAAATATACATATATCAGAGATCACAGCGCAAAAGGAGCTCAAAAAAAGGAAATAGTTTCATTTCTTTTAAGAAGAATGAAAAAAATAGGGGAAATTTTTGACATTTACTTTTACATGTAGGAAAGAAGAAACAACCTTTTATAAGAAATTTTATATTTTTAAATAATGTCAAATAATTTTCTTACGATTTCTGCTATTATTGAATTTATTTTTTATAGTTGAGTATACTGAAGTCGTTGGAAATCAATTCACGGCGATATAAAAAGCCCGACAAATAGTTAAATTTGTTAAATAAACAATTTTTATATATTTAAATCGTTCTCATATTTCAGATTTTTTTTTCTTAAAAATTTCATCATTAATAATGAAATTATTAAACTTATAAGTATAATTAATTATTTCTTTCCAAGATTTATTATTTTGCCCTTATCATTATAATAATAATGTATAGTTTCAACGAAAAAATATTTTAGCGTTAAACTTTTATTGAAATCCTAAATACTTTAGTTTGAAATCGGTAAAATAAATATTGTTATGGTAGGTTTTAAAAATAAAATTCAAGACTGCTCAACATTCCTATAAAGATTTAAAATTAAAGTTGCTCAATTTTAAACGTTTGACTTCAAATTGTTCCAGTTAGAACAGTTAAGTTTGCATTTGATCAAATTGGAATATTCCATTTTTAATATTTAACTTTGTACATTTCAATTAAAAAGTTTTCACTTTATGGCCGGATTCATTTCCAGTCGGATAGGTTGTGCATGTTCAAGTCACAGAATCGTTTCCGCAAGAAATATCTTGTTTTTCAAAGGGTTTCAGACGAAACGTATTTCAGCGATTTGATGAGAAAGATTTTTTTACAAAGGAGTATTTTTTAAATTTGAAGGCTGGTGCAGCTGTTTACCAAGAATTTATTAAAAATAAATTTTTAGTGTTGTGTATCTAAACCAATATAGTTATTTGAGAGATTCTTTTAGGCTTCAATAGATCTTTCCATTCTCTTTCCAACTCCAATATGAATTTTTTGAACGTTTACAAAATGGCGGCGATTTTTCTGAAAATTATCAAACTCAATTTTGTCAAGATTGTAAATTTTCTCATTAAATTTATTGAGTTGAAGTGATAATTGTATATTAAGGTAGTTGTGAAAAAAATCAGATCTCTGAAAAAATAGTTCTTCTATTACTTTAAAAATCAAAGTAATATCACTGATGATGTCATTTCAAATAAAAAACACGATTTTTAATGAAAATTTTTTTAACTGACAAAAAACATTAATTTTAGCAACATTTTTTTGCCATTAAATTTTTTTTTCTCTGTCGCTTCTTACCAATCTAAAAAAATTGTTCATTTTGCTTCCTCATAGAGGAAAATTTGTAATGGTAACATTTTCATCACTAATATCTTGAAACTGAACGAAGGATTTCTAAAAATATTCATTGAATTTTTTTTCAGCACTCAATAATGTTTTAAAAATCGGTTTTTTTCTAGTAAAACTTTTTTTATTAGCCTAATTCAAAGTTGATGCAAGAATATAAAAGATTCCTTGGATCGAGTCGGATCGATTGACCTATAATATTAATACATTTTATTGAAGAGTAGGGAAGTTATGGTAATTTATATATTTTGAAAATCGGTTTTTTATAGTAAAACTTTTTTCATTAATATAATTCAAAGTTGGTGCAAGAACATAAAAGATGTGTTGATTCGAGACAAATCGATTGACCTATAACATTGATACATTTTATTGAAGAGTAAGGAAGCTATGGTACTGCATAATATTTGAAAATACGGTTTTTGATAGTAAAACTTTTTTCTTCAACATAATTCAAAGTTGATGCAAGAATATAAAAGATTCCTTGGTTTGAGACGAATAGATTGACCTACAATATTTAAACATTTTATTGAAGAGTAGGGAAGTTATGGTAATTAATATATTTTTTAAATCGTTTTGTATAGTAAACATTTTTTCATCAACATAATTCAAAGTTGGTGCAAGAGCAGAAAAGATGTGTTGATTCGTGACGAATCGATTGACCTATAACATTGATACATTTTACTAAAAAGTAAGGAAGCTATGGTAATGCATAGTATTTGAAAACACGGTTTTTTATAGTAAACATTTTTTCTCTAACATAATTCAAAATTGATGCAAGAAAGGAAAAGATTCCTTGGTTTGAGGCAAATCGATTGATTTATAATATTAATACACTTTATTGAAGATTAAGGAAGTTATGACATTTATAATATTTGAATCATCTGTTTCAAACAGAAAAAACTTTTTTCATTGACATAATTTAAAGTTGATGCATGAATAAAAGACTTTTTGATAATAAATTTTCAAATATAATAATTCTGACGATTTTTGTAAAGAAATCATAAAGCTGGGAAAGGGATAGGGTGCGACAGAACATTTCCATTCCCTTTTCCAGCTTGAAAAATTATCTTTTCGAATACAATATTTGATTTGTCTGATTTTTCTTTGTATTTAAAAAATTTTTGTATTTTTTTGTAATTTTGTATTTTTTGTGCTTATGAAATGAGGAATAAATAAATAAATATAAATAATAAATAAAGGAATAAATATATAACGCATAGTACTTCACTGCAGTATTTTTCCATATTGTATGCAATAGTTCGTCGTGAAATATAAAATATGAGGTTCAAAAGACAGGGAACTTATGCAAAAAGTATTTACAACTTTCTTGTTTGCTTCGTAGAATATAGTCGTTAAATCTAAGCATCACAAAAAATATTTGCAACGAATCCAGTCTCGAAGCAAATCTTACATACGTATTATGTTATTAATTATCGATATTTATTTCAATAGAGCAGTCCTCGGAGAAATCTGTAAAGAAAAAAATGAAACTGAACCAGATTCAGTTCTTAAGCAGAAAGATGATCTTTTATTGGCACTAAGCGTCAGACTTGACTGGGCTGGAATTACAGATCCTTTGAAAAAGGGTTACGTTGAACCGCCAGATATAAATAATATTTCTTTTATCATGTTCCTGTTAACTGTGATTCAAATTCATAAGTTATATTTCTGCAAGAACACAGGTTAGTCGCGCAGTTTAGAATACATGCTTCTTTTATTTTTACGTTACTTTGTAACCAGTTCCATTTGCAATGTAATTGGTCAGATCGAAGGAAAATATGAATATACTTATGCCATGGTGGGAGTAAATGACAAAACAGTGGTTTTTACAATAATGTTAGTGTCATGGCTATACGTTTTAGCCGATTCTATAACTATTCAGGGCGTCTAGGAATTTTTTACCTACCAAATTCTCGGACAAAACTATCCACCTCCAACAATTCAAGTTCTGCATTTTTGTAATCATTTTTGAAGCTCTAGGCTAATTAAATATTGTTTTCTTACTGTAATTTTGAAGAATATTAATGAATGCCTCCCTAAAATTAAAAAATTTATTAATGAGGGGAGGATCGTTTTCTTCGAAACTGCTGCGTTTAAAAAATGACAGATGTATTTATTTTATTCAAGACGTATCCTATGAAAAAAGAACAATTTTATTATTAAAAATTTTATTGCAAATTGTGTCGTTTTTCCATATATTCAATTTGTTCATTTTTAATGTTATTTGTTACGATTTGAACCAGAAATATGCATCCTAGCGTAGAGTGGTTCTAAGCAAATTTGTATAACAAAAGTTTATAACAAATTTGTAAATCATTTTCGGTAGAATAACTTTTGTCTATTAATTGTTTTTCGCCTCTTGTGTGGTTTTTCTAAAAATTTAATTTTTAAAAAAATTTTAATGCTACTTTTTACGATTAAAACAAAAACTTCGCTTCTTTAAAAAAATTATTAATGCCAAATTTTTATAGCTCTTTTTGTGTGAGCAACTTTTGGCTTTCCCTCCTTTTTGTCGTTTGTCTAAAAATTTAATTTAATTTATTTTTTATTTTTCAATTAAAAAAAAACTACGCGTTCCATTAAAAAATTAACTATCTAAAACTATCTAAAAAAGAACTGCCTATCCTATCAAAAAAACAATGGAAAACAAATTTGTATCTATTTTTTCGGCCAACAAATTTGGTCTATTTATTTTTTTCTTATCTCTTGTCGTTTGTCAAAAAAATTAATTTTTTTATTTTCTATGTCGTCTTTTTCTGAATAAAACAAAAACCACACCATCTCTCAAAAAGTGATTAATAAGAAATTTTTAGATCTTTTTTGGATGCACAATTTTTGTCTTCTGATATTTTTCTGTATCTTGCATAGTTTGACTGAAAAATGAAATTTTTATTTTTCATTATTTTTTGTGCGATCAAAATTTGAATTTTCAATTAAATTCAAAAACTTGTTATGATAATCTTGTAGGGATTTCAAAAATGAACGCTTTCCGTCTCTTGACTGTTTTCATATCGTGCGTTGTTTCGCTTAAAATGTTCATTTTCGTTTGTTTTTTGGAATTTTGTAAAGGCTATAACTCCGGTATTTTTTTCATCAAGAAAAGTCATTAAGATAAATTTTTCGCCAACCTAATAGATTAATTTTGTTTAAATATTATCGTGCTCACAGATGGACATACAGCCAGACAGACACATTAATAAAGACCTGTTTTTTTGGGTACAGAGGGTCTCAAAACGTGGACATTTGACAATGCCGGGGGGGGGGGGCGGGGTGTCAAATTTTAAACAAATCTAATACTTCTTTTCAATTTTTCAATTCTCTTATGAGAATGTAAAAATATTCTCATAAATCAATTAAATAATATTTTTATTAAATAAGTAATATTTTAATCAAATAAAACGAAGATTTTAGTTTAAGCTGCCTATTTCAGGACTTTTAGTGTAAATAATTATAAGCATCAGAATAAAAAACATTTTTTTCTAAATATTATTCGCGGGTCACAAAATATTTTGAAATATGAAAAAACCTTCTTTAAAAAACACTTTTTGTGGAAATGGCGTTCGTCTGGTAAATGAAAGGTCCGTGGCTCATTAAGTCAGCGCAGGATCAAAGGAATTCCTTTTGTTATAGAACATATTATTAAAAATTGTTATTTTATCTTAAATGACTTTATATATTTCTAAAATTTATTTTATAGTAAATTGAGTCGCTTCGGTAGATTTTAGATTTGCGGATGGTAAACAGAATCTTCTGTTGGCTGAAATCAGACTATTTGGATCAATTTCTGATTCCATGTTATTCTTCTATAAATCTGTATAATGCAGAATTTAAATTTTTTGCAGCAAGCCTCTTGAGTAAAAAGATTCAAGATCCATTAGACTCGGTGATTTTGTCTGTTGGGATTCAAACTGTTCTTCAACAATTTGGCCATTCACATTTGATGAACTATGTTGGCCACTTAAGTGACTATATTGTCTCGTACGCAACAGTAGACAGGTAAGCAAGGAAAACAAAATTTCTAAGTAGGGAAGACTGGTTGTCGCACTTCTTTTAGATATCAATTTTTTAATATTTAATTTAAAAGTATAGTAATTAAATGAGTATAACTTTTTCGCTACTATAACGTCTCTACTTCTGTAAGGGAGCGTCCATTAAAGATGTGAGACTTTTTTTAGGTCATGCCTTACATGATGGTGAACATACAGTTCTAAAAATGATCCTTACATCGTATTTAATGCATGTTCCTGAAAAACATTTGAATATTTTTTCATTAATTTTCTAACAAAATATGCTTGGCCAGCCGCGTTGCGACAAATTGCTTGATAATTCATTTTTTATTGATGTGTAAACATCTTAGACCTCGATATGGGGAGTCGCGCCTGATTCAAATGAAACCACGACTAGAAAGTGTAACGCAGGCCTCTGACACACGCGCTGTGTCTCATGTCACAGAACGAAGGCTTGCTTCTCTCTCTCTCCCTCTCAAACGAATAATAATTGTTTAGACAATTGTGAATTATTTACAAACAGGAGGAAAATAATCAGTGTCTAATTTGAAAAAAAAAAACAATTTTCAATATTTTTCTGATAAGTTTTGGGTACTTAGATGTGTAATAATAATGATAAGTGTCGTAATAATGAATTTTTCATAATAAAATTTCAATTTTCAATATTCTTCTTCACGAAATATAATTCGCCTAATTCTTAATGTAGATGCGTAACATAAATGCGACACAATGTGTTCTTTCAGAGAACTGATATCGGTCCGCATCGGTATTTTATAAACAAAGCTTGACTAAGCAGGCAAAGGAGAGAATGCGTTTTAGGGAATAAAATAGTTTGAAGAATGAATCAATAAATTTTGTTAATGTTCAAAATTATATAATTTCTAAACAATTTCAGGTTGAAATACTACAATGAAAGGATTTTACATTGTTATTGAAACATTCAAATTCAAAAATGTCACTTATAAATTAAAAATTTTTTAAAATGAAAATTTTTAAGTTTGCATTCAGCTCTCTGAAATGTTAATGATTCGAGGCTCATTTTATTTTAAATAATTCAATTTCAATTTGTTTATTTTTGAATATTTCATTTTTACTTTCTTATTTTAAATTTATTATAACAGATATAGCGAACCTCAAAGCGTGTCCAGAGTTCTTTCAGAGAAATTTGTAAATGCACAAAATTATATCATTTTCAAACTATTTGATCTTAAAAGCAGTACACTTTAGTAGTTATAAGTTGTTTCTTGAGAAATCTAAATTGTAAAATGTCATTTACAAATAAAAAATTTAAAAAAATGAAACAATGCAAATTTTAAAGTTTACATTCAGCACCCTGAAATTCGAACGATTCGAGGTTTATATTATTTTAAATAATTTAATTTTATTTAGTTTATTTTTGAATGTTTGATTTATAATTTCTTATTTCAAATAAACAGTCAAATATTGTTAAATATTGAAACAAAAATTTTTTAATCAAACATTTTCAAACTGAATACTTAAAAAATTGAGTATTTTAGAATGCAATAATATTTGAATAGGATTTGAAATTGAATAAAAGCATTTAATTATGAATATATTAATCACAATGTTTTTAAAAATTGAAAAAAGATTTTGAAGTTTCAATCGGATGGAAACATTTCATTAATTACTAAGGCTTTCGAAATAAAATAGTTCAATTTTTAACGTAAAAATCTATAAATTATTTAATTATGAACAGATTCATAATCGTCTTATAAAATCAATATCATTATTCTATTGTTAAGAGTCGAACTATAGTTCAATTTTAAAAATAAATACTTAATTTATATTTACAGTTCAGCAACTCAACATTTTTCTTGTTTTCTTTTTTTGTCAAAGTTAACCCGTGCCTCCGAGCTTATGAAATTAACATGGGGTTTTAAATGGGAAAAGCTTGATTTTCAAAAAAAATGGAAAAAAGAGCTTCTTGTTATAAACTTTTTTTGAAATAAAGTATTAAAACCTCTTAACGCATGTTCAAAGAATAATTTCCACTCAGTAAGTTTTAATTTTGACTTCCCACCCCCCTTTCAAGCCATTGTTATTGTGCTTGGAAAGTGACCCAAAAACTGCAAAATAGCAGTTTTCTATTAAATTCATACTAAAAACGGTATTCTTTGGATTTTTTAAAGAAGTATTATTTTTAATTGTCAAGGGACGAGTTTCCAAGTATTTTGTGAATAATTTTTAATTATTCAAACAATTATTATTTGTTTAAGAATTATATTTTTCTTAAAATCATGGAAAATTATTGTTTTTGGGATATAAGTGATAAGATTTTAATTTTACAGAATTAGAATATACCTACATTGAATAGTTTATAAGAGAATGTAATACACTACTATGCAAAAGTTTCTAGACCTGTATTTTTCAATACTTAATAAAAGCACTCTAGTTTTAAAAATATTCAACTCTAAATTTACTTCCAATTATTACACGAAACCTGATAAAATTATACGCCTAATAGTCTTAAATTGAAAGCAATATCTTAATTTCATTAGAAGTTATTAAAAAAAATACAAATTTTAATGTTTCCGAAAAATGTTAATAAATCAAAAAGCAATTAATATTTTTCAATCTTTTTGCACTAGTTTTAAAGATAATTTTATTAATTATTTAAGTGACTTGATAAGATATTTCTAGAATTTTTCCTTCGTTGCAATCAAAACCTAAGCTTAATTTAAAGAACTTATCAATATTGATATAAAGTCAGGTTTTCATAACTGAATTAAAACAAATTAATAGAACAGTATTCTAACAGACTTACAGAAAATTATCTTTAAAATTAGCCCAAAAACAATAAAAAAATTGGTTATTTCCGAATTTATTGATATTTTCCGGAAACATTAACATTTGACGTTTTTTCAAACAACTTCTAATAAAATTAACACATACTGGCTTTCATGTATGCCCATAAAACGGGTACTTTTATCACCTTTTATGCAATAATTGAGAGAAAATCTACAATTTATTATTATTAAAACTAGGGTGGTTGTTCAACCTATTGGAAAATAGATGTCCAGAAACTTTTGCACGACATTACATATGAGAGAAATAAATTTTTACACTCAGTTTACCGAAGATGTTTACACATAAGTCTGTCTTGGGTCGTAGTTTAGGATGCACGTGATGTTTTTTTTTTAAGAACACGTTTTTTTCAAGTATATTAGCGTCAAAGTTTAAACATGTTCTGATGACTGGCGACCCCCAGTTTCTGAAGTTAAACAATTACCACTTAATACCTTATGATTTATTTGTATACGTGAACACATCCTTCTGAAAAGGGTCCATGTTGTCGATCAATTAAAGAATTAAAGGTGAGAAATTACCATTTTGGGTTTCCAATGAGATGTTATACTAACTTCAAACTGCGCTATATATGAAGAGGATTTTGAAAATTCAGGTTGATAAAATAAAAATGTTCGTTATTACCATTCAAAATTGTGACTTGAAAACTATTACACAGGACCACAACAAAACTTATTAACCGTACTGGGACCAAGAGTAGGTATTTTCAGTAGATTTTTGATCGCTGAATCCGAATCTGAAATACATAGTTCTATCACGTCAAGTTTTTGAGAGAATTGAGTTTGTTTGATTTTTTATGAGTATTCTTTCATATAAACATATTTGAATGAGGTGGCCAATAATTGTGGGGGTGCCTAACGATTGTACCGATTACCCTACTTTAAAATGCTTCTGCCAAAAAAAGGATTGCTCCTATCAAAAGTGGCATACGGAACACCATACTGATCACATGGGCCCTGTTCGGATGAGCGTGCACAATTATGGAATAGATGTTTGTTATGAAATTGATTTTATATATTGAATCATTTTACTTTTCAGCTCGAAATTGACTAGTGAATGGGAGATGGAGGCAATAATAGGATTACATTTTCTGGAATTGTTCTCCAAGTACTCAGGCATTCCAAAGTCTGTAATTTTGAACTGCATGCCTGCTCTAGTCTTGGACCAATATCACACAAAATCGTCTAAGCAATAATCTTTTACTTTTATATATATATATATAT
>CAKNXH010059933.1:279790-321086 GCA_932178445.1 Andricus quercusramuli | reverse complement strand
AAAAAAACAACCGTCCATCTGGTATGAGGGTGGTAACAGAATTTTTTGTATCAAATATTTATTCTCATTATTCAGCCTCTCTCCATACCTCAGGATCCAGTTTTTATTTGTGTGAAAAATTGAAAATTCGAATTTTAGTCGCTACCAAAACCACGCGATTTTCAAAACCTGTGAAATTGCAACCTCAAAATTCTTGCACGTTTTAGTCGGGATTGGCTAACTTTTGTAGATCAAAACTATTTTACGCTTATTCAAAAACTCAGTATGTAGGTAGCAAGTTTTTTTTATTAAAAAATTAAGATTACACATTTATCGCTATCCGCAAAGCCTGCTCACATTTGCGATGTCACTTTAAAATTTTCAACTTCCACATCTATTTCCTCAAAACTACACAATCTTTTATAAATAATAAGACAAATTCAAGTTTGTATTCAAAATTGACAATTCTTGCCTCTTGCCTTTTATAAAAATTCAATGACCTGCAAGTTTTTTTTAAATCCCTGACATTCCCTGACTAACAAAATTCCCTAAAATCCAAGAATGTAAAGTTAGTAGTGCTTTAAAGTTTAAACTGTTAAATTTACCATCGAACTACTCATAGTCATTTTAAATAATTTAGAAACGCACTTGATTTATCTCACATTATAACATATGTTATAAAGTGAAAAATGTGATTGCATTAGTTTTCCTACTAATTGTAAAACTAACGAGTTAAAATATTCTCGATCAAAAAAGAAATTCTGTCATTTTCCGGTATCCCTATCCAGTTTCTCACTGAAAGATAATACCGATAATAGTTTTTACCCAGAATAAATGATTTAGGAAAATGCTCTATTGAAATAAGAATAAACAATATAACGGTTCCGTACAAACACATTTATTAATTATAATTTCGAGCTTTCTTCGGCCATTAAGTAAGACCGTTAATATTGTAGTACAATATGTTTTGACAATCTCATCGTTGGGAAAAACCGAATTAAACGACAATCAAGGCAAATAAAAAATGCCTATTCTCTAATTATAACGTAGAAAAACAGAATTCACGTATGAGATCTTTTTAAATTGCGTTTGAGTTTTTCTATGCAATAATAATAATAATAATAAAAATAATAATTAGATCGAGTTCTCAACGTTTCGAACCGAAAACCTCGTTAAATTAAATATGTAACGACGCAGATAGTTAAGAAGCGACATTAAAAAATTACTATCAATAGTGTAGAACTAATCGACACATCGAATCTGAATCTAAAAAATGCATAAAAACGCTAAAATTAATTATCAAACGATGATTATGATGACGATTACTCATCTTATCGATTCACTATAATGACCTGTTAGTACAATCGTAATGTTCTAAAGTTCAAGCACATTATGAACAATTGTAAAAGTTCATCCGCAACAAGAGACGTCGTACTTATCTCTTTTTTTACATATTGAGTAAAACTGTAAAACTTTACATACTGTTTCGGTAAGTTACTTGCCTAGTAAGTGTACTTCCGTAAATACACATATGAATTAGAAATATGTCCTGGGCAAATAAATCTAGGTAAACGTCCCTCAAGTGCGAAATTGTGAAGTGGAATGCCAATTGAACATTGACTTATTAGGTCCTTTGCACTCTGCATACCTATAATAATGCTCTTATAATAATTCTAACTCTGATTCAGATGACTCGTCATCAGACTTGAGTGCATACGAGACTGGCTTTCGAGCAGCACGTCTCGCGGTTGTGCGCGGTGGTGGTGAACTATCTGACATATTTTCATTTTCGGACTCTGACTTCTTCTTGCGTTTCTTGACCTGCAATTAAAACAAAATTCTGGTTTATATTTTTCAATACACAAATTAAATTAGTTATTATTAACATTAATTATTGTATTCAACGAAGAGCATTCCGTTAAAACACCTAGGGCTAGGACAGTCTAGAATAATATATGTCAAAATCACATAAATTACTAGAAAGAGAGAATTTAGCGAACTGAATCAAATTTGGGAAAATACGTGAGTTGAGGTTTATAATATTATACAATTTTTATAAGTATATTATTACAGGGATCACAGCGCAAAAGTAGCTCAAAAAGGGGAAATAGGGGGGTTTTCTCATGAAAAAGGGAAAACTTGGGGAAAGATTAAACATTAATTTTCATATGTCGAAAAGAACACACTATATTTTTGTGAGAAACAATTTTCAATGATTTTTCAATTATTTCTGCCATTAAAGATTTATTTTTAAAAATTGGATGTATTTAGATCGTTGGAAATCCATCCAGACTGATATAAAAAAGTGTGGGAAAAATAAAATTAGTTAAATACACAATTTATATATGTTTAACATCGTTCTCATAAATATTTCTTTCTAATATTTTTCATTTTATCCTTACTATAATTAATACTTTCAATGTAAATTTAAAACTAAAATTTTCAGCAGAGCGAAGTAAAAATGCTAAAATTAATCGAATCGTTTGAGCTGAGGGATAACAATTTGGCGGTCGAAATTCAAAACAAGTAAAGAAAAAATTTCAAATCGATTAACATCTTCTGTTCTCTTTCTTAAATTGAAATAAAAAAATTTTGTTAATAAAAAAAATTGCCTTATTTAAAACCTTTTGAAAATATACAAAAACATGTTTTTTGGATTGATTCGAACCTGAAATTGAGTCAGCTCGAACCAAAGAAGCATGTTATTATTTTTTATTCATGGGAAAATTTTTTTTCGTGGAGTTTATAACGATCCAAAATTGCAAAAAAGATATGAAATCCCAAAAATCCTAACTCACGACAAAATTTTTTTCCGAAAAAGCAAAATAAAAAAACGTTTCTTTGGTTCAAGCTGAATAAATTTCAGGTTCGACATATTAAACTTTTTTTAAAATGTGTGCGTATGAATCAATAAAAAAACATGTTTTTGTACATTTTCAAAAAAATTGTAACTGAGCAAGAAATTTATTTTTAAATTTCGCAATTTTAAATTTTCAACAAATAAGATAATTTTTTAACAAAATAGTTGAACTGTTATATTAACAACATTATTTTTTAACCGAAAATCAAATGGATATATTTTCGTTTCAAAAAATTAATTTTCAATTTAAAAAACTGAAATTTCTCCGAAATTGTTGAATTTTGAAGCCTGAAGGACGAATTTTCTACAATGCAGTTGATTTTTTAATACGAAAATATGAAGTTTTAATTAAAAAGTGCATTTTCAACCAAACATCGAGATTTTCAGTTAAAAACTCAGTTGTTAACGTACAAAAAAAACGATGAATTTTTAACAAAAGAGTTCAAAATTCGACAAATAGTTGAATTCTCTACCAAACTATCCAATTTTCGAAAGATAATTCAAATTTTCTACAAAACAGTTGAATCTTTAATCCGAAAACACGAATTTTCAACCAAAACAGATTTTTTAGCCAATAAAGAAAAAAAAATCGTATTCGAAATGTCGAATTTTAAAACAAGAAGATTATTTTCTACAAAAAAGGACGAATTTTTAACAAATCACATAAATTTTTAACCATATTGAAATTTTCAAAATAAAAAAGACCAACTTTGAACCAAAAATGGAATTGCTACATTTTCATTTCAAGAAACTAATTTTCAAACGAAAAACCCAATTTTCTAACAAATTATTGAATTTTTGAACCAAAAATAGAACTTTCTACAATACATTCGAATTTTTAACTCAAAAATATAAGCTTTTAATACAAAAAATAATTTTCAATCTAAAATTGCAATTTTCAGTTCAAAAAAATAAATTTTTAACAAAGTAGTTTGATTTTCAAACAAAAAGACAGCTTTTCAACAAAATAAATATATTTTTAACCAAACGGTTAAATTTTTAAACCAATTTTCTGCCAAAAAATATAACATTTGAACGAAATTTGAACTTGCAACCAAATAGTTGAATTTCCGACTAAAAAAGATCAATTTTCAAACACGAATGGAAAAGTTAAATTGTGAGTTTAAAAAAATTCATTTTAACAAAAAAAAAAGTTTCAACAATAGTTAAATTTTCAAGTAAAGATTTAAAAAAAATTAAATGTTGTTCAGGTTAGAACATTTAAAATTGCAGTTGATAAATTTGGAATGTTCCATTTTTTAATTAGGTATTTAACTTTGTACATTTCAACTAAAATGTGTTAATCTTCTAATACTTATTTAAAAAGTACTATATATTTTGTAACTGTTCTAATTTCATATTGGATAATAACTTTAATTATTATTCAATAATGGATACAACTTAAAATATTATATATTTAAATAGAGAAGGGGGAAAAGGGGAAGTTTTTTGAGAGTAGGAGGAAAAAGGAGAATTTCAAGAAAAAAGGGGAAACTAAGCAAAAAAAGGGGGAAGACTGTGCACCCTGTTATTACATTACTGATTCCATATTTAAGTAGGAAATATTCCTTAGATAATAAAACTAAGGATGAATAGTTCAGATTGGCCGCTAAAATGCAAGAAAAAAATTCCGATCATTTCCCGATTTACAAAAAATTTTCCCGGTCAGTAAAATTTAAAAAATCAACTTTTTAAAGCTGAAGATTTGTTTGTTTGAAGTATTCAACACTGAACTGCAAGTTAAATCAGTTATGGTGGAACTCTTCTCAACTGTAACGTTCAAAATTGAAAATGTAACACTCTGTTCACGTTTCACAGTTATTAAACAAATCATTTAACTATTGTGGCTTCCAAATGTAAACGTTCAATTTTGAACTATTTTATAAACACAATTTAATTCTTTTATGTTGAACACCTCGTATAAAAATTGTCCATTCTAAATGAACAGTCAAATATTGCTCAATTTGAAATGTTTTCAATTTGTCAGTTTCGTCAAATTATGAATCTACGAATTTTTAATTATTTGAAAAATTAAAATAATTTATAAAGCTTCAATCCAAAACGTACAATTTTCAACGATTCCAATTTTTAACAATTTGAAAGACGTTTATTTTTTAATGGATTTAGAATTCTTCATTCTTGAGGTTTGCCCAGTCAATTGGTATTAAATTTCTAAAACCTTTAATTAGTTTGTATTTACAGTTAATCAAATTGAACAGTTTTAGTATAAAAATGGTTGAATTTTAAACACTTTTAATTTTTAATTATACAAGCCTTCAAAATTGCATTTGAAAATTTGTTACATTCTCATAATTTATGATTGAGAAAGTATTAGAATCGTTCGAAATCACATCTAAGTTTTTCAACGGATCTCCTCGTTTTGAGATCCCCTGAAGTCGAACATCAAATTTCGGGAATGGTGTTTGTTTGCCTGTCCGCGCGGTGGGCAAATTTTTAGTTTGAAAATGCACGACTAGAAATTAAGACTGAAAAATGAATTACGCATTGTAAATTGAATGATTTCATACTTGAAAATGTTAAAAATTTAGCTTTTCAGACTCATCTTGTGCGCTACATTTGTATGTATGTTTTTTAACATTTCTTTGTGGTTGTTGTATAATTTTTAACAATTACATTGCTTAATAGTTTGTCATGTGCTCTTTACGTTGACAAAGAAACAAGATGGTTTAAATGCTCGATTTTAAGCTGAGAATCAAAGTGTCAGTGAAAACAACAATTTCTTTCTTCAGCTTGAACCAAAGAAACATGTTATTATTTTTTATTCATGAGAAACATTTTTTCCGTGGTGTTTATAACGTTTCAAAATCGCTAAAAAGATAGGAAATCCCTACAATCCTAATTCACGACATTTTTTTCCGAAAAACCAAAATAAAAATAAGATAAGTTTTGAACAAAATAGTTCAATTGTTGAATTAAGAACATTGGTTTTTAACCAACAATGGAATAGTTACATTTTCGTTTCGAAAAATTAATTTTTATTTGAAAAAACTGAATTTTCGCCCAAATTGCAGTTGATTTTTCAACACAATAATATGAATTTTCAATTAAAAAGTTCATTTTCGACCAAAAATTATCATTTTTAGTTAAAAACCCTAGTTTTTAACAACAAAAAAACTTTAACTGAAATGCTAAATTTTTAACTGAAATGCTAAATTTTTAACTGAAAAATGACGAAAGGACGAATTTTTTTACAAATTACATACATTTTTAACCGAATATTTGAATTTTCAAAATAAAAAAGATAAATTTTGAACCAAAAATGGAATTGCTACGTTTTTCATTTGGAAAAATTTAATTCTCAAATGAAAAAACCAATTTGCTACCAAATTATTGAATTTTTGAGCAAAAAAAAAACCTTTCTACAATATATTTAAAATTGTAACTCAAAAATATAAGCTTTCAAAACAAAAAATAATTTTCAATCGAAAATTGCAATTTTCAGTTTTTAAAAATGAATTTTTAACAAAGTAGTTTGATTTTCAACCCAAAAGACAGCTTTTCAACATAATAAATATATTTTCACCCAAATAATTATATTTGTAACCAATTTTCTGCCAAAAAATATAACTTTTGAACTAAAATTAAAATTTGCAACCAAATAGTTGAATTTTTGACTAAAAATGATCAATTTTCAAATGTTCAATTGTGAGTTAAAAAAAATTCATTTTCAACGAAAAAAAAAGTTTTAACCATAGTTACATTTTGAAGTAAAGATTTAATTAAATTAAATATTGCTCAAGTTAGAACGTTTAGAATTGTAGTTAATGAATTTGGAATGTTCCATTTTTTAATTAGGTATTTAACTTTGTACATTTCAACAAAAATGTGTTAATTTTCTAATACTTAAAGGGGAAACTAAGAAAAAAAGAGGAAGACTGTGCACCCTGACAATGGAACAACTTCAAATTTAATTCACTTACGAAAATAGTAAAAAAAAAATAATAATGGATTTTTTGGCGCAGCGCTTCTACCAATCAACGATCGTATTTGCACGTTTGAAGAATATATGGGGTTTAAAATAAAATGAAAAAATTGTATTAAACTTTATGTAGCAACCCCATTAACTTGGCTTTTAATTTCATCGAATAAAATAGCCATTACGAATATTTTATACTCAAACATTACCCAGACTGCTCATAATGCAGGTTTGGTGCTGACCATGAATTTACGTTTCAAATGATAGAAAATATAGTGAATATTATATAACATTACTTACAGGGCTCGTTTTCACCTCGAAAATATCGTCAGACTCAGAGCCAGAAGATTTCGCCGCCTTCTTCTTCCTGGGTCTCTTAGGTCCCTTTCCACCTCCGTTTTCGGGTTTCTTCCTAGCAGCTGTGTGATTAACATAAAGCATGTATTAAATAATTCGGTACCGATGTATTTGATGTTTATATTTTCAAATTGAATGAAAACATTCACATTGGTCAGAGAATAAAATTGTAAGAACTCAAATTTCTTACCTTTTTTAGCGGCAGGCTTCACAGGTGAATCTTCACCTGAGGACAAAATAGTGGGCCTCGATGGTTTTTCATCTGGCGAATTACTAACCAAAGAGTCGAACAATTCTTCTGAACTGGCTGCAAGATAAATTTAAATGCAAACACATTAGTATCTGTCTAATTTCAAAAATGAAATTGTTTTGTGCTTAGTACAACGTTAAAGCGCATTAAAATAAATTAAATAAACCTACGTTTTGTTCGAGCTCGTGGAGGTGAAAGACTTCCGAAATCAATATCATCATCGCTTTCATCACTGCTGGCATCTTTCTTCTTGGTTTTTTTGATTGGTTTGAAGGGTAACGTTGTTTGTTTACCACCTTCAAGGCCAAAATTTAATTAATACCATCGTATCAAAAATAGATAAAACCTTTTTATTTATTTTCAGCAAACATATATGATCATTTTGATACATACCTCCTTTCTTGCCTGCTTTCTTTTCTATTTTTTCCGGGGAATTTCCGAGCCTATCGTCAAGACTTTTAGCATTGTTTTCAACCAATGCATCAAACTCATCTTTATCTTCCTTCTCCTTCTTCACCTATAATAAACAATTTTAATTTATTTGACGAGAATTAGAGACAAGATTTTTAGCAAATACAAGAGATATAATATTAACAAAATAAGTATAGTCACTCACCTTCGGTTGTTTCTTTATTCCGTCTTTCTTATCCTTTGAAACGATGTCCGCTTTTTCGATTTTCTTCTTCAATTCCGTATCGATGACTGGAACGACTCGACGCATTTCATCAGAACTGTAGAACTTCTGTGGCGGTTTCTTTATTCCTTGTTGGGCCTTGCTTTCATTTTTCTTTTCCTTATCCTCTATCTGTGACAAAATAATTAAAAATACTTATATGAAATTCTATTATTATCACTAACAGTTTGAAAGAAGAATAATTTTGTTTTCCACGATGATCTCATAAATAAAATATATATAATGTCCCTATAATCGTGACGCCAATTTTCTTCAAATATTTCTCAAAAATGAACAACTTTTGACATTACATATTAAAGAACACATTTTTTCACCATCTCAGGGTTCACAGCGCAAAAGGAGCTCAAGAAAGGAGAAATAGGGTAATTTTCTCACAAAGAAGGGGGAAAATAGGGGAAAGATTAAACATTTATTTTTACATGCCGAAAAGAAAATCTTTTCATAACAAATGACATTTAAAAAAAATTGTCAATTTTTAAAAATTGGATACTTTAAATGTAAATTTAAAACTACTCTCTTCAGTAGAGCGAAGTGAAAATACTAAAATTAGTCGAATCGTTTGAGTTACAATTTGTGGGCCGACATCCAAAATAAGTAAAGAAACACATTTTTTAATCGGTAAATATCTTCAGTTGTCCTTTTGTCTTTTTTTTTTACAACAAAATAAATATATTTTCAACCAAATAGTTCAATTTTTAACCAACTTTCCGCCAAAAAATATAACTTGTGAACGAAATTTGAACTTGCAACAAAATAGTTGAATTTTCGACTAAAAAATATCAATTTTCAAACACAAATGGAATAGTTCAATTCTAAATTTAAAAAAATTAATTTTCAACGAAAAAAAAAGTTTCAACAATAGTTAAATTTTCAAGTGAAGATTTGAAAAAATTAGAAATCGCTCAAGTTAGAACATTCAAAGTTGCAGTTGATGAATTTGGAATATTCCATTTTTTAATTGAGTATTTAACTTTGTACCTTTACACTAAAATGTGTTAATCTTCTAATACTTGTTTGAAAAGTACTGTATATTTTGTAACTGTTCCAATTTTATATTGGATAAAAACTTGTGTGTCCAGTTTTCACATTTTCAACTTGCTTTAAAATGTTTCATATTCAAATTTTGTTAAAGAGTATTTTTAATGGTCTGCACTTGAAACGTGTACCTTATTTATTCATAAATAATTTATTGGAATGCTATAATTGATTTAATTATTATTCAATACTGGGTACAATTTCAAATATCATATATTTGAAGAGAAAAGGGGAAAAAGGGGAATTTCAAGAAAAAAGGGGGAAGATTGTGAACCCTGCCATCTGTTCAAAATACTTAATTTTTTCAGATACTGGGACGTCTACCTTAACCTCTATTCATTTTTATAGAAAGAAACGATGGAACAAATATTAAAAAGGTAATAGTTATTAAATTTTAGTTACTCAATAATCAGTTATAAGGAGTCTACATACTTTGTTTAATTCGGCCAGCAAGTTGTCCAAATCCTCTTTCCAGAGAGACATTGGTGTGCGTGCTTGTAACCTCTTGAGCTCAGCCATTTTCTCGTCTCTTTGACGCAGCAGCTCGTCCTTCTTCTCTTTTGTTAAATTCCACATACTCATACCAAGAAGGTAATCGAAGTTTTCCTTCTCTACTGCCGCTGCTGAAACTTCCTCGTCGGCATTCTCGGTTATCTCCTCCTACATAATTGACGTATAAAGGATGTATTATAAAATGCACCGAATACTTAAAAAGAGGTCGTACTCACATAACTAAGGATTTCATTTCTAAAATATTTAGCAATTGAGCGATTTCAATAGACTTTTACCCATTAAGTCTTAAAGGGATTTTTCTAAGGATTACAAACGATTTAAAAGGATTTATAGTGATTTCACGATGGCATGTACACCGGACTTCAAGAATAGTGAGCCCCTCGTTATTTTTAAAGTTATTATTATTATTGAATATCATTAATTAATTAATTTTCTGATGTTAAATTTGGTTGATCTACTGGTCAAATAATTTTCTGGTAACCGAAATTAGACTTTTTTTGCAGCACCATCTTTAAAATCGACATAATAATTGCCTTCAGCTTGGATTTATTAGAATCAGTATTTTATTATAAATTTGTAGATGTTTATCAATTTTACTTATTTGGTTCGGGGAAAATTTTCAATTTAATATTTTAAAATTAAAGAAATTTTCATTTCACCCATGCACAATTGAATAGTAATTACGATAAAAAAAAAGAATTGAGCCAGTATACAGTTCTAAATCAGCTTGAAATAAACTAGTATTTACCCTATTTAAAAATCAGGTTATTTTTAGTAAATAAAGAAAAATTTCTAAAACCAGTATATACTGCATTATGCTCTTGGTCTCATTTTAAAGAAGAGACTTTAAACTTTCATATAACGAAGTTTCAGTTTTTTCCATTCACTTCCCTGAAGCATGCAGAAACTAGAAGTTGAGAATCAAGATATCCACGAAAAGAAGGCATGTTTTTTATACGATTTTTTTTTAGTGGACTGATCATTCTGGTTTTTATATAGAATCCCATAATAAACCTTTGTAAGAAACCACGTTTTAAAATGATTAAAGTATCCTAAGTTTTGTCATTAAACCGCAAGTTACTTGATAGACTATTCCGCAAAAATAGTACGTGTTATTTAAAATAATTTTGCCTTCTGTAAAATTCCCGCGTAGATCCAGTAATAAAATCGCAGATTTCACTTATTAGCAGTCTCATTTTAACAGGGTGACTGCAAAAAAATCATTTTTAAAATTCCTCGACGAGTTTTTCAGTTTCCCTGACCAATAATATTTAAAGACCGGAATTTGAATTTTTCAACGTTTTTAAATAAAATTTAGAATTTTAAAATGTATTATTCCTGCCAGTTATTTATAATGCCTCTTATAGAAATTCCTCGCAAGTTGCCAAAAACCGATGCTCTTAACCTATATCGACGAGACTAAAATGTATTAATACTTTTATAACCAAAAAAAAAAGAATTAAATTAGGTTTATAATATAGTTGTATCATATGAATTGCCGACAAAAAAGTACGTTCTTCCAACTCGAAATCCGAAGTTATTTGAAAAGGACCTAAGGGCGCTACAACTATTCGACTTACATTATTGCACGCGATACGCAGCGTAACATACAGACACGGTTAAGAAGAGAATTTATATTGACAAAATAAAAAAAATGTATAATAATACTAACCAGAATCTCATCTCTGTTTTGGGTCAACTTCCATGCGATGATCGGGTCGGAATCGTACTTTCGTTTCACGAGTTCCGCTATCATGTCTTTCTTCTTTTTATTTTCAATGACTAACGTACCGTCACACTTCTCGAGAATAAATCTACTCTGATTGGAGAGTTTTGAAGCTTCCGCTTGTAAGATGCCTTCCAAGTAGTCCTTCCTCTTGTGGTACATCTCCAGCCTAACTTTGTAGAAAGTTCTGAGGAACTGGAGAGCACTGTCGAACCTTTGCAGACACTGATTTTCATCAAAAGCACACTGGAATAAGATAAAATTCGTTTATTTCTATGCAGTGTATTCTTCGCAGATAATACCGGACAGCAACTCAAGACTCAGAAAAAAATTTCCTGTAATTTCCCGACCATTTATGTACATGTTCAAATTTAAACTTTCGAAACGAAACAATTTATAATTTGAAGTATTCAAATAAGAATCTCCAAATTAACTAATCTTATGCGGAATAATTCTAAATGATTGCTATTGACTCAATTATGAATTTTCTAACTAAAATTTTCTAACAAATTTTCAACAGAGAAAATTAATTTTCTACCAAAAAATGACAAATTTTCAACAAAATAAACCACTTTGCAAACATATAATAACACAGATTTTCAACCGAATAGTTGAATTGAAAAAAGATAAATTTACGTAACATCTATACATAACACCTACATATCCATCCACCCTATACCCATATACCGATCAACCTCATACCTATATACCTATTTCACTACTTTCCAACCGAACAAGTCACGCCTACCCCGGAAGGGAAAAGGCTTAATGGTATAATACGTGGGGAAAAAAATGAATTTTCAACTAAAACTGGAATACTTAAATTTTCAGCAAGAAAAATTAATAATTTTAATGCAAAAAAGAATCATTTTTGACAGAATCGTTCCATTTTCAACAAATAAAATGAGTTTTTAACAAAGTAGTCCTACGTTCAACCAAAAGGTTGAATTTTAAACCAAAAAAAGGTGAATTTTTAATGAAAAATTGAATAGTTGATTTTTCGACTAAAAACGGTCAATTTTCAACCTTAAATTGAATAGTGGAATTTTCCATTAAAAAAATTAATTTTCATACAAAAATGAAGATTTTACAACAAGATAGTTCCATTTTCAGCCAATCAGGTGATTTTTTATGAAAGTTTTTTTTAGATTCCAACCAAGTAATTGAATTTTTAATAAAGAGAGTAAATTTCCTAATAAAAAAGAGATGTATTTACAACTAGAAAATGAATTTTTAACGAAATAGTTTAACTTTTAACCTACAAAGATGAATTCTGAACCAAAATCACGATTTTTCAACAAAACAATTAGTTTTCTACCAAAAAATACAAATTTTCAACAAAATACACGATTATACAGACGAATAATTTAATTTTTAACTAAGAATGATTAATTTTCAGTTAAATAGAATTGAACAAAATAGCGGAATTTTGAACCGAAGAGAGGAATTTTCAACTAAAATGATGAATCTGCCATTCTGCAACCAAAGAGTGAATGTTTAATAAAGTTAGGCAACTTTTACAAACAAAAAACAAATTTTCCACGAAACAGTTGAATTTTCAATCCAAGATTATTAATTTTCTACCAAAGAGACGAATTTCCTAATCAAAAAGACGAATTTTCAACAAATAAAAGATTTTTCAGCCAAGACAGGAAAAAATTTCAAAGAAATTGTTGAACATTTAAGCCAAAAGACAGCATTTTCAACCAGAAAATATTAATTTTCAACAAAAAAGTTCATTTTTAACCGAACAATTGCAGTTTTAATCAAAAGACAGAAAATTTCCACCAACAGGATTACTTTTCTACAAATGAAGACCAATTTTTGACTTAAAAAAAAGATTGAATTTCAGCAAAAGGACATGGAAAATTTACATTTCTAGGTTAACAAATTAATTTTAAATGAAAAAAAGAATTTTCAATCGGAGAGATCAACCCTCAAACAAATAAATTTCTAACAAAGTGGTTCAAATTTTACCCAAGTGATTGAATTTAAAATTTTAAAAATATCAATTTTCAGCCAAAAATAGTTGCGTTCTTGGTTTAGAAATAGATTTTCAACCAAAAAAAGGCATTTTGAACCAAAAAGATGAATTTTCTACCAAAAAATATGAATTCTCAACGAATAATGTAATAGCAGATATTTCAATTGAAAAGTATGACTTTTTAATAAAAATTGTTTAATTTGCAACCAAATAATAAAATTCTTTACTACTATTACAGTCATCAGGATGAAGCAACTATAAGAGAAAAAATCAAAATACAAGGCAAATAAATTACTAGTCCCAAAAAATAATTTTCAAAATTCTTCAACTTTGCCCCGATTAATTTTTCACTTGCTTTAACCATTAACATTCAAATACCATTTCGATTGCAGTTTCGTGATTTTCATCGTGATACAATAAACGGTCTTTTGTTAAAAAGTGTAATCTTTTTTCGTTCAGCAGAGAAAAAGTTCAAAAAACTATTTTCTTTAAAAGAACAAAAATTCCAGAACCGCGAGCAAAATTCAAGGATTATTCCAGGTAAAAACGAATTTCTTGACTTTTCCAGGTTTTCAAGGATTTCCAGGACACTAGACACCCTGCCTTAATGTATAAATTATACAATTCAAATGCTGAAAGTCCAACCTTATTTTGAGAATACAACTAAACGTGATTTGCAAACGAAAAGGTATAATGGTATATTGTCAAATGTTTAACGGTCCGAATTAAACAATTAAAAATAAAGAAAGCTAAAAATTATACTGTAAAAAAGTCAGTGTTATTTTACACGGTATTACCCTGAAAACTATTTGACCCATATAATGCGTAGTAAATTTACAAGACTTTGCACGAATAAACAAGACTCTTGTGTAACGAAAAGAACGCCGCTAAAAATTCAAGCTAAAGAAATTTCAATCACATGTTGACATTTTTTCAAAAAATTGTGCAGTTAATATACTCGAAAAACATTCTTTTTTATTTCTAATTATATATTATTATTCACTGCCAAAAACTGTACCTACAACATTAACTACTGTTGGGCAAATACAACTTTTACCCACTATTAGAATCTGATATTCGAAAAAAAGTGTTTTGGCCAACTCTACTGCACAGGCATAGTAAAGTAGCATTTTCAGACATGTGTGAAATTAAGTACTTTTACATTTCGTCTATATAAATCACAAAAAAAGGAAATATTCTGTTATTTATAAATTCACAATCCCATTTAAATTTAATGCTCTATTAAAATTAAACGATTTTACTATTAGTCTTTAAAATTCAATCATTCAAAATAATTTAAAACAAGCGGTGTAGAATGTACAACTTCCCATTAGAATTGTAAATGGTTAAGTCTTATTAACAAGAGCTTAAAAAATTCCCGGCCATTTCCCGATTCAGCAGCCTGATAATATTAATAGGTATCTACATTTAATGCAGTTTACTTTTTCCAATACAGCCAAAGTGAAAAACGACATGAAGCGAATAATTGAGTAGAAAAATATCCACTCTTGAAAACGTCGAATCAATTTGAGACACTATGCGAAAGTATATAGAAACAGAAAGTAATTACATACCATCGATGTAATTGTCATGGTACTTTGTAATTTGAAGGCTTTGTGAAGACCATCTCTTTCGAATTCATGTAACTTATCGCGAGTCATTGTTACAATGAAGTGGACGGTTGTGTCCGTGTTGTATTCCTTATAATCCCTGTAAAAATTTAAGATTTTCCATACTATTCGAAAATAATATTAAAAAATGTAATTTTTTTTACTTATACGTACGTAATTACAGATGGGACTTTATCAGTTCCATGCAACATTGGATCCAGAACGGATTCTTTGTAGAACTGTGTCCAAGTTCCAATAGGCAGCTCAGTTATTTCTACCTTATCGGGTCCAATAACTGAGATCTCACCACTGATTACGTATCGATAATCTCCACAACTCTCTATGGTTCCTTTGAAGTTTTTGTAGAAAGGAATCTGTAAACCAAATCCAGGACAATGTACAAGGTAGAACATCAAACTAAGACTTTTTTCAAGTCAAATTTTTGTTTTAAAGGTCTGTTCTATAACCACATTGGTAAGAGTGGCAATAATCATACCATTGGCTTGGGCTCTCCGCCATCCATCATTCTGAACAGATTATCAATGATTTCACGTGGATTGAAGTTTGGAATTTTTGTCATCCAACCAGTTCCAATACCATCAGCACCGTTCACTAGCACCATTGGTATGATTGGCACGTAGTACACCGGTTCAATCTTCTGGTTGTCATCATATTCGGGTCTCAGGAGAGCATCGTCGTGTTTGTGGAAGATAAAACGCGCCAGAGGACTATAATTAAAATTTAAAACAAAAAATCATTTTTATATGCGAACAAAATTTCCATACAAAATCCAAATCAATGAAATCTTATAACAGGATAACATCGATACCCAAGAGATGGTTTGAAGATCGAAAAGGAGTTGAAGGTAGTTTCTAAATATCCTCATTAGAGACACAGACAGCAACTGACTACTACCAAAAAGAGCAAAATTTTCAATTGTCTATACAGAATGTCCCAGTAGTATTATCGATCCTTGTAATAGTGGATAGACAAAAAATTCAAATCGAAAAGTCCCAAAACATTTTTGGGTCGGGTGCGTATTTTGGGCCTATAGGGCATTGCAATTTCATGTGGGTGAACAGCTAGTTGCGAGTCTGCGTGGAACCCGGAAAATTTTGCAAAAAAATCAATTTGTTATTTAAACATGTTCCAGATAAAATATTGACTCACCAAAATTCGGTACATGGCAAAATGGAAATGTAGGCTAGGTTCTCCTAATTTTCGTGAGCGTAGCACAAATAATTTCAATAAACCTAGATAATTCGTACATTATTGCAAATAATCAGTGACCGTCCCTGATTAATGTAGAATTCAATCAAACGTTTTGAATTCTCTGAATTCTTCTGAAAGCATGTAATTCTTTTTAATTCTGAAGAAGACTTTGAATTACATTAAAATCTTCTGACTTGTTCTAAAATTTCTAGAATTCACGTTGAATTACTTTTTAATTCCTTAAAGACTTAAATTCTGCACAATTCTCTTGATTTTTTAGAGTTCATTTGTAAGCTTTTGAATTATTTTAAAGATCTCTGAATTCTCTTGAATAATTCAGGATATAACTTGATTTATTTTTAATTTCTGAATTCTTGTCAAAACATGAAATTCTTCTGAACTATTTCCAAATTCATCATCACTGGCCGACGCACAGTGGTCCAGAAATGGATTTTCGCGGACAAATTAAGCTAGAGGTCGTAATTTTTGGTCGGTTTTAAAGTTTAAACAAAGAAAATACTCCGCATAAAATTCCGCATCAATCCCTTTAGGCCGAATTTCAATTTTCATTTTGTGTTAAATGTTACGTTATTAAACAACTTGAATAAAAGTTATCAGCTAGATAATATAGAAGTTATTGGTAGCAAGGCCTTGTAAAAAACAAAGTTTTCCTGTAAAAACACAAAATACATCGCAAGTATTTATATTATTTATTGATAACGATTTTAATGGCTGAAAAAAAATTCTCAGCTAGATAATATCACAGTCATTCACAGCATCTATAGCCTTCGTGGACTTTCTTTAAATAAAAACACACGAATATAATGCATTTGTTTATACAATTTGTTAATAACAATGACTAATATTTATGCCTAACAACCTTTTTAATGTAAAATAACATTGTCGTGTTTAAAAATGATTTTTCATGAAGAGAAAATATTTAATCCTATAAAAGTTCTATAAATGCATATTTGTTTATAACAGCGGAATTTTGGGTTTAATCATTTATTATTATGATATTTGTATATGTGCATCAATTTCTATTGATTTATGTTGTACTTTATTTGATTACACGAAGATAAAAAATAATATATTGGAAAATCTGATTTTTTCTGAATTGTTTAATAACATAACATTAAACCCAAAATGAAAATTGAAATTTGGCTTCAAGGTGTTGATGCGGAATTTTATGCAGAGTATTTTCTTTTTTTAAACTTTAAAATCGACCAAAAATTACGACTTCTAGCTTAATTTGTCCGCGAAAATCTATTTCTGGACCACTGTGCGACGGCTGAACTACTACTGGATTATGCTGCACACGCTTATTTTAATTCTACAGAATTTTGTACAAGTCCTCGAATTCATTTGAAATCTTTTGAATTTTTGAACACTTTTCAATTCTATTAAAATCTTTAGAAGATGTTTGAATTCTCTTGAAAAATGTAAGATATAATTTGATTTATTTTAAATGTTCTGAATTCTGCTGAAAACATGGATTTTTTTTAACTATTTCCAAATTAAGCAATTTTGGTCGACGGTTGAAATGCTACTGAATTAAAATCCACTCTTTTTTTCATTCTGCAGAATTCTAGGAAATCGAGAGAATTCTGCAGTATTGAAAATATTTGAAGGAATTTACAATATTTCAACGTGAATTCTGAAGATTTTAGAAAAATTCAGAAGATTTCAATTAAATTTGAAGTCTTCTACAGAATTCTGCAGAATGAAAAAAGAGTGAATTTTAATTCAGTAGCATTTCACCCGTCGACCAAAGTTGCTGAAGTTGGAAATAGTTGAAAAGAATTTCATGTTTTGAGAAGAATTCAAGAAATTAACAATAAATCAAGTTATATCCTGAATTCTTCGAGAGAATTCAAAGATCTTTAAAGGAATTCAAAAGATAATTCTAAGAAATCGAGAAAATTCTGCAGAATTTAAAAGACTGCAACAACTTTGCAAAATTATTACATTTTTTTTCACTGAGCCATACTTGAAAAAAATCAAGAATCAACAAATATAAAGAAATTCATGTTCCGTATAAATAATGAGGTTGCAAATCGTATGTTTAATTCTAAACAATAAGTCAAATCATTATGCAAGTTTGCACCTTTATTATAATTTTTTCCTAAAAGTTATTAACAAAATTTTAATTAATACAAAAATAAACATGTTCCGGACCTTCAAATTGGCTGCAAATTTAAATTGAGTATTAGACAACTAAATTCTATGTACTACTCCATTTACAGAAATATTACTTTTTTTTCGAGCCCTTATTCAATAAAATGTGTTTTTCTAAAAAATTTACATGTTTCCACATTGTTCATTAGAGTAGTATGTTTTATGTAACTACAAAGTTTTAAAAATATTACATTTAATATGAGATTTTTTTCTCTACTGACTGGCCTAAAATGTTTGCAATAATGTATGTATTATCTAGACTCACTGAAATTATTTGCACTACGCTCAACAAATTTCGGAGAACCGAGCCTACGTTATCATTTTTTCCATGCACCGAATTTCGGTGAGTCAATATTTTATTTGGAACATGTTTAAATAAAAAAATTGACTTTTTGCAAACTTATTTGACGGTTTGATAAAACTTGAGCCCATCCGATTCAAACAGAAAAACACATTTGTAATCGCAGTTTTATGTCAATCTCAAAGCAAAGTGAAGTTACCGCGGTAGAAGATATTGCTTTTCGGGATCACAGGGCACACTTGCAGCTAACTGTTCACCTGCATGAAATTTCAATATCCTATGGTGCCCAAAGTACGCACCAGACCCAAAAATGTTCTGGGACTTTTCGATTTGATTTTTTTTCCCTATCCGCCATTAGAAGGAACGACAATATTCCTGGGGCACCATGTAGATTATACATAACAACCTAAAGAAAACAGTACGTATTTTTATGTTTTAATCAATATATTATACTTTTCAGATCATTCGAATTCAAGCACTGTTTTTATGTTACCAATCCTTCCTCATTAAAAATTGGTGAAATTTTTTCGACAAATAATAATATACAAGGGAGTTATCATTTTTTTCACGTGACTTTCCAGGCTTAATAAAATATAAAAAAGAATCAGATAAATCTTACCTGAGCATCGTGAAAATGTATCTCGCGCTTGCAGAATCTTTTCCGCCCTGAAGCCTTGTTCCGAACTGACCAATGGGCTGAAGCAGGTTGATGTTGTTGCTGCCGACAAAATTCTGCGCCAAGTTTACAATGGTCGCCATAAGCGACATTTCACCGTGATGGTAGGCCGACTGTTCAGCTACGGATGCTCCCAACTGAGCCACTTTTACTTCCTTCTTGTCGTTACGCTTCAGACAAGTGTAGAGGACTTTTCTCTGACCCGGCTTTAGACCGTCTATCATGTTCGGTATCGACCTCACGTTATCGTAGTTACTGAAGAGGACCAATTCGACGTTCACAAAGTCGGAGAAGCTCACAGCGCGGGTGTCTTTTTGGTACAAATACCGCTCACTAAGTCCTATCTCTTTCCTTCTCTTAGTCTCTTCCATATGACTTGTCAACCAGTCTTTTCGCTGATCAGCACACTTCTTACTGAAAGCCATGATGATGTTCTGATCATCTTGATCACCTTCATACTTAAACTTAATCCTATGTCGGGTCATATTTTCGAAGTACTCCTTTGCCTCAGCAGCAGTGGAAGTACCCAAACCTATGGAAAGACAAATTAATTGCATAATTCTGAACGTAATAAATGTAAAAGGCAAAAAACAAAAAAAAAAGAACCTTTGTAGTATTTGACTTTGTATGTGTGATAGTTTTCCGTTTCCTTCTTCCAGATTTCAAATTCAGGTAACGAAAAGAAGGAAAAACATTGATTTCCCTTTCTCGCTTTCACGATTGGTGTGATGAATTCTTCCACGAAGTTGTGCTTTAATAGCGAAGGCCAGTTGTGGTGAATGAAATTGATTAAAAGACCTTTGATGTGCGAACCGTCCTAAAAGTACCAGAAAAATTAGGGCCATTAAATTACTACTTCCGCCATATTTATGCAGCAAATTCAGCTGTTAAGAAGAGTATTAAATAACCTGATCCTGATCTGTCATGATCATCATCTTTCCGTAACGTAGAGTCTTCAAGTCATCTCTAGTTTCGTACTTCTTTTTGTATTGTAAACCGAGAATCTTGATCAAATTATTAATCTCAGCATTTTCGAGAATCTGCTTGTGGGTTGCTTCTCGTACATTTAAAATTTTACCTAAGTATTTAACAAAATTATTATAAAATATGTCTAATTGAAGATTAGCTTATTTAGTCATTAACCTATTTTTACTATCTCATACATTACAAAGTAAATCTGCATTTCAGACCGTGTACCAACCTTTCAAAGGAAAGATACCGAACTTGTCACGACCAATGGAAGACATTCCTGACACAGCCATCGTTTTGGCTGAGTCTCCCTCCGTTAATATTAAGGTACAATCCATAGATCTACCCGTACCTGCGTCGTTAGCATCTTCCAATTTCGGAATTCCTGATAACAATTATTATGTGATAAATCTATAATAAATACAAAAGATTGCACAGTTCTTTATTTATAATTATTACCTTGAAGTTTCCTTTGCTTAGATTTTGGACCTAGTTTCTGCAGTTGACTGTCTGCTTTAAATTTGGCCCAAGATAACACAGATTCTACTATTCCTATTTTTGTTACCTGAAATTAAATTCAATTATTGCTTTTGAAACAGTAAACATAAACACTAGTTCTTTATCGGAACATTATACTCACAGTGGTGATAAACTTTTCACTAAGCACACACTTTGAACCAAAGCTCTTAGCCTGAAGAGTCATGTTCTCTTTAGTTTGAGAATCAAACGTAGGATTGTTAACGAGACAATTGACAAAGATCCACATATGATTTTTAATCTGGAACGGTTTAATGGCGATGCCCCCTTTGTTTTTCTTCTTTAACGTCTCGAGGAGTTGTTTCACAATCATGTCTGTTACGTGGTCCACATGTCGACCGCCCTGAAAATGATCAGCGATGAGTATTACAACAACACTTTTCAATCAAGTAAACTCCAAATATAAAAGAGATTAAAATAAAAGTTACTTTTGTTGTTGCAATGCTGTTTACAAACGACATTTGTTGGAATCCTTTGTCAGACAACGTCATTGCTACTTCCCAACGAGGCCCGCTGTGCTCGTAGGCAATTTTAAGAGGGCTTCCTACGTCGTCTTCCTTTCCTTTGATATACAGATCTACGTAATCTTTAAAGTTCTTGACTGGAACTCTGGTACCATTGAGAAAAACCTTCACACCGCCGCTAGAAGCAGCTACATCAAATGCTCGACGAGACATAAGAGATACGATATCATCGTCTAGAGCCTGCATTTTGAATTTTGTTAAATCAGGCGAGAAAGTAACTTTCGTGAAATCTTCACCAGAAAATTCTTTGATTCTTGGTTCACTCGCTTTGCCCATATTGTTACCCCAAGTCTGCAAGAAACAAACGTATTTATAAATACGTATATGAGTGGTGATAAATAATTAAATTCGATAACGAACTTAATGAAAGAATAAATCTTGAAAAAACGTATGTAATTAATGTCAGTTTTACCTGTTTCAGACTTCTTTTGTACTCTTTGGAAGCAGTTTCAACAGTGAATCGATGACTGAAAATATTACATAATTTTGCTCCGTATCCATTTCTACCTCCAGTTACTTTCTCCTCTTCGTCGTCATAGTTTGAAGATGTCAACAAGTGTCCGAAGATCATTGTTGGCACGTACATGTTCTCTTCTTTGTGAACAACAACTGGTATTCCTTTACCATTATTCCACACTGATATCGTGTTGTTTTCTCTGAAATTTTTTTCAATAATCAATGGTTTCTATAATACAACTTTATTTATTATTTTAATATGAACATATATGATTTTGATTGTTCTCAAATTACTAAAATATTAAAATACCTCCATTTCTAATTCAGTAACCTTGCACAATTTAAATTTAAAAACAAAGAATTTTGAACTATTCAATCTAAAATTATTCAGCACTTTTTGTTGGAAGTTATTCAATTTCAAAATAGGTCAGGTTCTAGGGCGAATAATTTAGTCAAAAGTGCGTAAAATTGCGACTGGAGATTTTATAACGAGAAAAACCATACTTTTGGGCCACCTTAAAAACATACTAAGTTTGGCCCTTAAAACAGGTTGTTTCGACAATAACTCGTTTGATGCTGATTTCACGACAAAAATGTAAGTACAAGAAGCAAAATGAATGTTTTTTCCTTACATTACTGCTCCGTTTGATTGAAATTATGAGTCTTGTGATTTAAATATCGTGTTTAACTATTACCCTCACTTTTTATTCAATCTGGCGGAGTCTAAATGACACAGATGAAAATACTTACATAATACACATTTGTATTTAATTTCTTTGCAAATACTGTTTCTGTTATCCTTGCAAAAATAATGTTAGATCCAGATAGGTTTGATCAATTTATAAAAAAACTGACTGAAGGTGATTCTATTAGTAAAGAAAAAGGGACTAAAAACTTTCAGAGAATCAACTTTTTAAAGAAAATACAATAAAGTCGATTATCTTGAAGGTTTGAAACCAGTAACTGTACAATGCACTTCAGGTGAAGTGCCAAACGGATTACACTCGAGAAAAATATATTCTTGCGGTCGAGAAAATTGATTAATTATTTATTTTAATTTATTAATTAGTCCTAGCAGTATTTCAAAGAAAAAATCTGAAATTGCCTACTTTAATTGTTCAATACAGATTATTGTTGGAACATTAACAGGAAATGAGTTAATGATTTATAGAGAGACGATTTTTAGATGCCTACTCTTCATTACAGCAACAACTATTTCCAGACCTGGGAGGAAACTTAGTAAGTTTCTAAGAAAGCCCAAATATGGGATTTCAAGACAGAATCACCAGCAGGAATTTTCACCTCCATAAATACTCAACTTCCTGGCCTAAACGCTTTTTCGATCATGATTGAACATTGAAGAGTTAGAGCTTAAATTTGCGCAAATATTAAGGCTTTCCGTTTGAAATAAATTTGCAGAATCTTAAAGTTCAATTTGCAAATTAATTTTTTTCAATATAGAAGGCTTCAAAACTTAAAACTTCTGAACTATTAGGGTTTTCAATTTAAAACGATACAATTTTTAATATCGAGAATTTGACATTGAATTTTCAAGGATTTAAATTGAAAAAATTTCAACTATTAAGGTCTGTTGGACACATTTTTCTACTAAAACTGTAAATTAAAATAAATCCCAGTAAAACATTAATTTACTGTCACTTCCTGGTTTCCCAATCTACTGGACATCCTGATATTACTAAGAATGTGAAATGCGATAAAGTTAAGAACAAAAACAAGAGATTGTAAATGAAGAGGACAACGCAAATTATAATATAGTGGAGCTTTATATAATTATTTACTAATTCTTTAAAGATTGTTAATCAATTTAGAAAAAATAAATAAAAATAGAGCACAGAATAATAAACATAAACAAAATTATTGCTCTAATCTCTTTGCTGTAGGATAAAATAAAAATAAAATACTCACGCATCTATATCTATTTTGATTGAATCCATTTTCGGATCACGTTGTTTATTATCAGCTGCATTAACCAGGATTTCGTCAAATATCTTATAAAGTCCAGGGACGTACTTTATTTCTCTCTGAACCATCGATTCTTTTTCTTTGTCGTACACCCACATCATCTCAGTGATGAACTCAACTGAACCGATGTACGTGTCAGGTCGGAGCAAAATATGCTCCAACTGCGACTTCTTCTGGTAAATACCTTCGATGGTTTTCTTTTTAGAGCCTCCATCCCCAGCTCCATTCTCTACTGCTGAGCTCATTTTGACAAAACGCCGTTTAAAATATCTGAAAAGAAATATTCATTAATAATCTGCTAGTGTACATTTATTATTGTTTGCTTGCACATTTTTTAGTTCAATGACGGGCTTTCAAACTTCTGTCAAGGTTTGATCACTCACGATAAATTTATGGGAACTCCATGTAACAAAACTTTTTCGATAATCCTACTCCACATTAAAAGATTAATAAAAGAGAAGTCTTTTTCTGAAAAAGTGTTCGTCCTTTCGACATTATCTTGATAACGGAATAGGCACCTAATAAATAAAAAATGAAAAAATAATACTCGGCTTTCCGGAGATAAGACTAATTTTTGTTATTGTAAATTCAGAAACCATTTGTAGAAAAAAAGGTGTTAAGCAAATTTTATTTAAAAAAAATCAATAATGCTTTAGGAAATAGTTATTTAACAATGTAAAATTCTTAATTTATTTTTAATCATATTGTTACATTACATTATTTAAGTAATAGGATGTGATCTTAGTGAAACGGGAAATGAGTTGTCCTATTGAATACTAGTTCTTGGGGAAACAATTTTGTCGCATGGATAAATATTTACAGATGATGATAAAAAATGAGCGTTTACAAAAAAGGCAAATTTGTTTTTCACTTTCATTTTAGAAGGTTAAATATACATTTTTTCACATGATGCTCATGATCAATGGGAAAGGTGTAAAAAAATATATCGAAACTATTATGGACAACAAATTTGTATGACTTTATCTACAACTTTTAAAATTCGTGTTTAATTTAAAAGTTTCATTGGGATAGTTTCGAAATATATTTGATATCTAGTCAGAATGTCAATTGGGATTTCTTATTTTATCAGAAAAATAGTTTTTTCTATTTTTCTTTTTCAAGTTTGAAAAGTACATAACTTTTTTAATTTTCATCAAATTTAAAATGCCATTAAGGTAATTGCAAGCGTCTTTGCCATCTATTAGAATCATTGACAAAGATTTCTGAAACTCTTTAAACAAATTTAATTTGAGTTTTGACAATTCTTTGAATTTTTTAATTTTGGTAGAATTACTTTGATTAACAAACTTGACTTTTATTTTGGGACCTTAAAAAAGTGTGTTCTTCGATTCGTTTTCTCAATCCTTTAAAAGTTTCAGAGTGTTTATTATATAACATTGTGGTAACCAAACACATACATACTAGGGTGGGCCGAAAAAATTGATTTTTTTACGACCGATTTCTAATAGCAAAAAACTTCAAGTGTGTTGAAGGTGGAAAACATTGAAATTAAGCGTATAAAATATGAAAAAATGAATCTTGGTTAAAATATGGGCTTTATGTAACTATCTATTTTTCAACACTACATCCCATTTCATATGAGCGCACTGCTGTAAACAAATGTTCTTCGATTTTCTTTAAAATAATATAAATTGTAGTACTATAAGACCGCATTCTAGGGGCAAACCAATAAGTTACCATATTGCATGGTTACTGAGATATGTAGGGTGGTAGTTGGTATACTTTGGTCTACAGACCATTTTTGAATGAAATATTATTGGGTCAAAACCAAACTAAATAAAGTCGGTAACAAACGGATTTAAAAGGACATTTGACAAGCTTTACGGTGATGGTAAGCATTTCTAAAAAATATATTTCCTTTCTAGTTTTTTGTAATTGAAATTCCGAATATCTTGAAATTTTCGTGAAATACATATTAAAAAAGCTTAGAATTTCTAATAACGAACTCTGAATTTCGTCCAAACAGGGATTAGGTTAGCCGCTAACTCCTCGAGTTTGTCAAGTACATAATTATTTTCAATAATGTTTCAGATAATCATGAAATGTCCATTATAACCATTCAGGGTTTTAAACTAGAAATTCTAAGCTTCCTTTTAATACGAATTTTTATCAAAATCTGAGGATACCACCGTCGTAAAGATTGTCAAATTTCCTTGCAAATTCGATATTTACAACAACAAAAATTTGGTTTTATGCAGTGTGCTCATACGAAATGGAATGTCCCATAAATAAAAAAATTGGTGACTGTAAGAAATAATTATTTGATTTTTTTACACTTAAATTCAATTTTTTCCGTCTTCAGCACGCCTGCGGTAAAAGATATTATTCGATTTAAACAAAAATTTAACAGTATGTTCAGCTCATCAAGAACTAACAGTTTTTTGCTATTAGAAATGTATCATACATGAATTAGTTACACAGCGCAGTCAAATATTTATTCAAAATTAAATAAAGTCACTTCGGTTTTTGGCACGCCAATAATTAGACTCAGTTGCCAAAAATATTATAAAACAGCATCTTTCATTTTTAAAATCGCAAAAATAATTTTTCTCATAAATGAATATAAAGATTTTTTCTTTCAAGACTTAAAATAACTGTTGGAAATTCCCTAAATGAGAACCATAACAAATCCGAGAATAAATTTAAATGTGCAAGCATTTTTGGGTTATGTCAATCGAGAATCGCCGTAAAGATTGATTAGTGAACATGACACGAAATCTCTGAAATGCCAGTGTCTTTAATACAATAAAGTTGGAAAAACGGAATGGAAATTTGTTTGACATTCTTTATAGTGTACGTATATACCTACGCGATGGCAACATACAATTTTTGAAGTTTGATTTCGCTTCCAAATGCTTCAAGATGGCGCTGGCGTTTCGCGCCAAATAACAGGGGTAGCTGTGGCCGAAAGCTGTACCGGTTATTTATCCATCTGATATACTAGTCTTTTTTCATTCCTTTAATATTATTACATCATTATCAATCGTACTTTTTGAAATAAAATAGTTTAGAAGTAAATTCCGTTTATATTGGGCTTCTTCTTGCGAATTTAAAATGGATAGCGATTAAAGATGGTAGCCATGAATGGGTATCAATGATGGTGGCTAAATGCCAGAACCGTTGCTTGCCAAGCGTCATGAAGCCACATGAAGCAGACGAATCGCAAGATCAAGAAATTTGCAGAAAATATGCAAACATATTCGCACACTTTAGTTTCATAGATGAATGCATCACAAGTAAAGTTTTATTTGCAGTAAACTTTGGCATCGTGAAATTTCGCGAATTTTTCGCAAATGCAGAACTAGCACCAGTAAGGTCACGACTAACGCTAACCTTAAAGCTTGTAAATTTTTATGACGAAAACTAATAAATTTAATCAACTATTGAAGAACGAGCGTGTATACACACATTTTCGAAATTTGCAAAAATGATTTTCAGTTGGTATTTAGAATTTGTTTCAATCTGATATACCAAGGCAGATTATTAAAACAGAGTTAGAATTGAACCCTGATTGTAGGGAAGGGATACAAATGAGACAAACCTAGAAGTAAAGCAAATTCTCAATAAACAGTATAAGCGTTAGAAACTTACCTGCTTCTCCCTTAATCGTTTCAAAAAATGAATTCCGTATTCTGTCACTTCATCGGGTGGGAAATCCGTCGCCCATCGCCATTTAGAAAATAATGAAGTTCACACGTAATACGCTTTGAGATCAGAAAAAGTGGAGTAAAAATTATTGGCAGATAAAGTAACGAAGTAACCATAAACAACGGAAAAACTTTCTCAAAGGATGATAATTCCGTTCTCCGATCCCGCGCGAAGTGACACCCGCAAAGACCATAGAGCAAAGATAGATAAGAAGAAGGGATGGAATTGGATCGAACATCCAAAGATATTATAAACTTAGATGCGGCACCTCACCAGCGGACCTATAATAAGTTTCAAGAACTAAAAAAATGCTGTTAGTTAGAAAGAAATGGAGATATCTCTGCCTCTTTTTAACCAATGGCATTTTTTAGTTCTTGGAGCTTATTACAGGTTCGCTAGTGAGGTGCCACATCTTGGCTTATTAGCAGCAGGGATGTGCAGTTACGCGTAACTGGAGGATTTTGAAGTAAAATACCTACACTGTAAAAAATAATTTATGCGATTTTACACTGCTATGCGAAAACCCTCTTGTACAGAGGCTAGAATTACTTCGCAAACGTAAGATTGTAGGTGCGTGAGCTGGGATTTTACACAACGAGGTAAAAGTGCAATGCGCACTTCACTAATTGTGTATTTATCCTTAACACGAGGGTTATCTAACATTCGAGCGAGGTAACAAAACCCGAAATTTCGTAATATGTCGGTTATGCCGCGAGCAACGTTTGCTGGAGTGACTGCGCACTAATATGCATAATTTTTCCACGAACACGGTTTTTATCACGAGGCTGACGCGATAGATTCCCTAAATTCAACAGTTAATTACTGCCAATGGATACTGCTTTATGGATGAAGTTTTGATCACGGACAAATGTTTCCTGAGTTTAACGTAAACTTTCAGTATCGCAATTATTTAAAGTTTCATCTCATATAAATCTTCATTTTGTAAAATATACATGTCTTTTTCGGAGCGGCACCGAATTTCAAGATATAGAAGTACCTCTAGCAAGCTTAGTGGAAGAGTGTGATCCGATAGTATTATAAAAAATATAAGTAATATCTCTCTAAATCAGAACTAGTATAAAACTAGAAACTAGGAAGAAATATAATTGGTAGAAATGCTTACTAAAGCAATTGGCAAACGACTTTGCCATATTTTAATTAGTAGTTTTCTACCAATTCTGATTTAGACAGTCGTTAGAAGAACTGAGGCGTTTTAAAGAAGTAAGCTATTGCCAAACATCACTTGTTAATTCTTTTGTGTAACATGTAAGATTATTAAAAAGTTTTAACACAAGCAAAATATTACAAATGTTTACGTATGTTAAATTATTTAGTATTTTAGTATTTTGTTTTTCTGTACACTTTTAATATCTCGTTTTCTTACATCGTTAAATATTCTTTGATAAAAAAATTATTTATAAGCACAAAAACTGGTGGAAACTTGTACAAATTCGGTATTGTTGATACCTCAGTAATCTAAGTTTGAAAATAATATAAATTGTTCAAAGAGAAAATAAATTGACGTAAAACCCTCTTTCCTATAAGAAACAATGATTAAAGTTCCAATCATAATTCAATTTATTCTTTAATCATTTCTTAATGAGGAAGAAGCTTTTATATTATTTTCAGTTTCAAAAAATTATTTCTGTGTCAATCTTTGAAATTTTCAGTATGAAATACATTTTTTTAAATGGGCAATAATATGAACCGTTCTCTTGTTAAATCACCTAAGGTTTTGACACAAAACTGTCGAAGACATTCTTAAAAATGTGTTCTTACGAATCAAAAAAATATATTTTTTGGCTAGTAAAATGTTTTTACAAAAGAAAACATATTTTTTGGTGTGTAAAAACACATTTTGAAGAGTTTCTTCGGTAATTTTGTGCCTAAACCTAAATCGACTTAGATGGTTTTGCTAGAGAACGGTTCATTACAAAAAGCTTTTCCCTCAAGCATTTGAATTCTCGCGCCAATTTCATTCAGAAGAATATTTACCATCAATCTTGTAAATTTCCGATCTGAATGATAAATTTCCACCATACGGAGAAATTTGCTATGCATTAAGGAATATACCACTGCATGGTAAAATTACAAAATATAAAGCAGTTATATATTTCGCATTGTGAAATTACAGTGATCACTTAAATCTAACACTTTGTAGGTTATATTCCCCTTTGCGCTTTAGGGCTTTTCTGAACCCATTCATTGAGTTGTAAAATCGCATAAATTATTTTTTACAGTGTAAGTGAAGTATTTTACGTAGAAAACATGTAAAATACCTAGTAAATTACGTAACAAGATGGCGGACCTGTAGAACTGTGCATAACCTAATTTTTTTGAATTTCTGGTATCGGCATTCCTAAGAGGCAGTGATGGGTAAGTAAAATACTCGTAGTAATTTACTTGGTTTTCTACGGTAATTTACCTGGTATTTTACGTCATCAGTTTTCTACTTGATGTAAATTACGTCTTGTTCTCTATATGAGGGCGCCACCTCTGAGGCGGGAAATTGAAACCTCGAATCAGACAGCACATTCCTGGTTGACATTATTATTTTTCAATTAACAATATAGGCATTGAAAAAAAAACTCTTACGCACTTTTAGGAATGCCGATACCAGAAATTCAAAAAAGTGAGGTTATGCACAGTTCTACAGGTCCGCCATCTTGGCATGTAATTTACTAGGTATTTTACCTGTTTTCTACGTAAAATACTTAACTTAGGTATTTTACTTCAAAATCCTCCAGTTACGCGTAACTGCACATCCCTGCTAAGAGGGCGTAAGGGTACCTTTTCACGGATCATTGATTCTGAATTAATCGTGGAATTAATATTTTACATAGGATTCATTTCTGATTACTTTGTTGGTTTATGGCAAATGTGATTGGACGAGAACCTAGATGTGAACCCTATGTGAAATATTAATTCAATGAAAAATTCAAATTCGAGCTTCGTGAAAAGGTACCCTAAGAGTTTTTTTTTCAATGCCTATATTGTTGATTGAAAAATAATAATGTCAACAAGGAATGTGCAGTTACGCGTAACTGGAAGTTTTTTACGTATAATACCTAAAGGAGGTATTTTGCGTAAAATACCTGGAATATGTAAAATACATGTAGAAAACCTCTAATTGGCTGTCTGATTCGAGGTTTCAATTTCCCGCCTCAGAGGTGGCGCCCTCATGTATAGAACAAGACGTAATTTACATCATGTAGAAAACTGATGACTTAAAATACCAGGTAAATTACCGTAGAAAACCAAGTAAATTACTACGAGTATTTTACTTACCCATCACTGCTTAACAGTGATGGGAAAGTAAAATACTCGTGGTAATTTACTCTGTTTTCTACGATAATTTACCTGGTATTTTACGTCATCAGTTTTCTACATGCTGTAAATTAGGCATTTTCACTTCATAGTCAGCTGACTTCACTTCGTTAACTGGTGAGGGGGAAACAATGGTTCAAATGCATGGGATTTGATCCATTTTTGTCCTGTTTTGTTAATATCTTCGTGAAAACTAATTTTTCCGATATAAATGTATTTGAAAAATAGTTTCCGTTTTTCAATTACTATTCGATGAAATAATAAAATAAGATTAATTATTATTTATTACGAAGATATAACATGAATAAAATTTGTCCCATACATTTGGTCCATTGCACGGTCGTATACACAGGTCCGGGTGCTCTCGTGGTGGGGGAAGTTTCCTAACGTAAGCCCAGGGATGGGTGGGTATAATACATCACGTATATTACATGGTTTTCGACATGTATATTACTACGTATATTACGTCCTTAGTTTTCTACAAATGTATTTTACATTTGCTCACGTGACTATATGAGCGGGATTTTTGAATTCGTTATTCTAAAAATACCCAATTGGCTTACAGAAACAAATAATATTGAGGAATTAATTAATTATTCGACATTATTTATCACTTTCCTGAACAAATTAGTTTCAAAAAATAATATAAATATTTATTATACATGTTTATCGTACTTTATCATCCGAAACGTTTTCGTGCATGTGGAACACAAGCGTAAGTACGAAAACATGGTATCCTAACCTATAAGTAATCGTTCGCGCGCTTGTCAACTACTTTTTTCTCATTATAAGGAAAACAATGAAACGAGGTGGTAGGCCAAAACATAATTCGTTGGCTGATTTGTCATTTCTTACGAAAAAAGAAGACTCTTTATAAGAGGTTATGTCAATTATTCAAATATGTCGAATGCAGTCCCCGCCCGCGTAAATTACGTCCGATATCTTTGATATGTATTATACATAGTTTTCTACAATTTTCTACTTCTATTACGTCGTTTATGTATTATACGTAGAAAACCTCGAGTGACATATCACAACCCATCTCTGCGTAAGCCAGAAAGTTTCGCACACTGACCACTGTATGTAGTGGCGTATGTGTCGAGTAGTGTAGGATTTAAATTTGAAAAGATAAAAGATAAACAAAACACATTTTCTAACCTCACAGTGTCAACTGGAATTCAATACCTTATTATATTGAATCCTTGTAAAATGCTCAAATTTCACATATAAATATTTGATTCTTTAATAATAGGGATCTGAGTTACGGTATTAAATACTGCCTCGATCCTAAAATATTACATACAAGTATGTATTTATATAATAATATATATTTATTTGTCCATTTATAACTATTGTTCGTTATTTTTTCTACCATTTTTATGATTTACATTTATTAGTGACAGTAATATTTTATTAGACAAATATACAATTTAAAAATAATTACAAACAAATTTGTCGAAGTATTAATTTTGGAATTTTGATTACTGTAAATATTTTATCCGTTAACTTAATTTGCTATCGACAATTTTTGTTCATAGAAAATTTTTATTATGACTAAAAAAAGTGTGTTAACGCAACTCGTTGCACTATAGTAATATTTTAAAAAATCATTTTTGTGAAATTTACATTAAATCATATAATTTTTAGCATCAATACGTGTTTATCATTTTCATTAATTTAAAAATGCAACCACATTATTCAAATTATTGAATATATTTGGATTAAATTGACTTCTTGAAATTGAAATTTCAAATTAAACCGCCACTTTCTCTACTCTACTACTACGCCACTACCGGAAGTGGTAACTTTGTGAAATAATCGGAAGCTCCAATAAGGGCCCTTTCACACGATTACGGATCCGCAATTTGCGAACTTGCGCAAGTCAGGGCCCTTTCACACGATTAAAGATCCGCAAGTTGCGGACTTGCGCAAGTCATGAGTATAGTGAAAAGAGAGATTTTTCCGTTAGCGGAAAAATCTCTGAATGGCGGTAATTTGAATGCTCGATTTTTTTTAAATATAAACTTTTATGTTTTTCAAATTATGGGCAAGTGTATTAGGTATTTTCACTTCAGCCATCAGCTAACTTCACTTCGTTGAGTGCTGAGGGGAAAACAATAGATCAAATGCATGGGACAAAACTTTATTTTGGTAATATCTTCATAATGAATAATAATTATTACTATTTTATCATGTCATTGGATAGTTCTTAAAAAATAAAAACTATTTTTCAAATACATTTATATAGAAAAAATTAGTTTTTACGAAGATATTAGCAAAATAGGGCAAAAATGGAGCGAATCCCATGCATTTGATCCATTGTTTTCCCCTCAGCAGTTAACGAAGTGAAGTTAGCTGGTTATGAAGTGAAAATACCTAATTGAGCTAAAAATAATTATGGAGGAATAACGGCATAAATTAAATACATTTTTGTGTGTTTTGATGAAAAGAAACAAGCCCATGCTAAATCATATGATTTCTTTCCAAGTTCTGTGTACATATGTTTCGGATGTTACCTGATTTGTATAGCTCTTTCAACAAAATATTTTTTTTTTTCGCACAGAAGGTAAGTGTAATTAGTATTTTTTAACATAAAAATAGTATGCTTTTGCAAACAACAGCCTTTATAAGACTTACGGCACGTCTTTACGAAAGCGTAGCCGGCATAACCCCAAACATAACATGATAATTTATTATGTTAACAACTGTCAAAAACACCTTATGTGCACGAAAATATTAGTTTGTTTGAGAAGCGAGACAAAGCAGGAAACACCCGAAACTCATGCATACATAACTTTGAGAGAATTCAGCTGGTTTGGCATGTGCTCGTTTCTGTTCGTCAAAACATTGAAAAATATTTTTAATTCATCGTCTTCATTCGTCCATACTTATTTTTAGCTCAATTAACTTGCCTATAATTTGAAAAACAATAAAAATTCTATTTTCAAAAAATCGAGCATTCAAATTACCGCCATTCGGAGATTTTTCCGCTGACGGAAAAATCTCTATTTTCACTATACTCATGGCTTGCGCAAGTCCGCAACTTGCGGATCTGCAATCGTGTGAAAGGGCCCTCATGAGTATAGTGAAAATAGAGATTTTTCCGTTAGCGGAAAAATCTCCGAATGGCGGTAATTTGAATGCTCGATTTTTTTAAATAGAAAATTTAATGTTTTTTAAATTATAGGCAAGATTATTCTGCCAAAAATAATTACGGACGAATGTAGACGATGAATTAAATACATTTTTCAATGTTTTGACGAACAGAAATGAGCACATGCCAAACCAGCTGAATTCTCTCAAAGTTATGTATGCATGAGTTTCGGGTGTTTCCTGCTTTGTCTCGCTTCTCAAACAAACTAATATTTTCTTGCAGATAAGGTAAGTGTTTTTGACAGTTGTTAACATAATAAATTATCATGAACAAGCATGTTGATTATTATTGTACAGAAGCACCTATAGAGGTTATGTTTGGGGTTATGCCGGCTACGCTTTCGTATAAAGACGTTCCGTAAGTCTTATAAAGGCTGTTGATTACAAAAGCATTGTATTTTTATGTTAACAAATACTAATTACACTTACCTTCTGTGCAAAAAAAATATTATTTTGTTTAAAGAGCGATACAAATCAGGGAACATCCGAAACGTATGTACACAGAACTTGGAGAGAAAGCATATGGTTTGGCATGGGCTTGTTTATTTTCATCAAAACACTTAAAAATGTATTTAATTCATCGCCGTTATTTCTCCATAATTATTTTCAGCTCAATACATGCAAATTAATTGTTTCAAAAAAATAATCATTAGAAAATGCATAGAAATATATTTTTCATTGCAAAATAAAATTTCGCAGTCAGAGATATAATAATAATTTGATTTCACTGCTGAAATCTTTCTTCGATGTCCGAAGGAATAATGTGTTTTCAGCAGTGAAATATAGTTATTTGTGATACAAGTGCGTAAAATAGGTGATTGTGTGCGAGTGCGAATTTTGCAATCACACGAGTTACCAATCATCTACGCGCACGTGTATCACACGCTATTATTTGAAACGCCCGTCCGAAAAAGTTGTAAGGAGGTGGTAACGAAAAATACTAATTTTATATTGCATAGAGTTGAGCAAAGAAATGAAAAGAAAAAAATTTTTTTAATGTTTGAAAAAAATTTTGAAAAAAATGTTCTGAAAAAAAATTGTGTGCAAAAAGATTTTCAAACAAAAAAATTTTGTGAAAAAAATTTTTGAAAAAAAAAATTTGTGAAAAAAAAATTTTTGAGAAAAAAAATTTTCGAAAAAAAAAATTTGGTGAAAAAAAATTTTGAAAACAAAATTTGTTGAAAAAAATTTGTTTGAAAAAAATTATTGAAAAAAAATGTTGGCGTTTATGCTTACGTTTATTTTAGGGTACGAAACCCTAAAAACAAAACTTCAACCATTAGAACATTTTTCAAGTTAAATGTAAATTCATTTCAAGAAGATACCAACACCAGTGTCTAAAGTACGTCATCTCGAATGTGCGCATGCGCAGCTTTTTCACCAGTGTCTAAAGTAAGCCATTTTCAAACTGCGCATGCGCGAAAAATTTTTCACGCATAGTCTGCTCAAATAAGGTACTTTAGGCACGATCTACATGCATGCAAACGTCAACTTTTGAGTTGGGTGTTGCAAAAAAATTATTATTACATCTGTGACTGCGAAAGTTTATTTTGCGATGAAAAATGTATTTCTATGCATTTTCTAATTATTATATTTTTGAAACAATCAATTTGCATATTTAAAACATTTTAAATAAGCACGCGCTATGCAGCCAATCAGAAGTTCGGCGCGAGGCATGCGCAGTGCGGTTGGGGAGCAAGATTGGGAGCACTGGGGGAAAACAGTGGATCAAACGCATGGAACAAAACTTTATTTTTGTAATATCTTCGTAATGAATAATAATTATTAAAAATGTTATTATTTCAATAAATTGTTCTTAAAAATAGAAACTATTTTTCGAAGGCACTTATATAGAAAAAATTAGTTTTTACGAAGATATTAACAAAATAGGGCAAAAATGGAGCGAATCCCATGCACTGCTGTCCAAAAGTATAACCTAGTAAGTCATATTTGTCGCAAAGGCTATTTTCCAGCATTTATGCACGAGAAAATGACCTCTATCGGAAATGTTACTTACTAGGTTATACTTTTGGACAGCAGTGCATTTGATCCATTGTTTTCCCCTCAGCAGTTAAATTGAAAACTTGAATTAAGGCTCTTTTACACCTTCCGTTAATCGGTCGTCGACCAACCAATATATCGGAATATCCATTCACACCTTCGGTAAATTTAGTTAAATGTAGTAATATTTAAGTTACCTTCTGAAACTCATTGAAAGATTACTAAAATGTTACTAAATTTCACTGAATTTTCCGAAGGTGTGAATGGATATTTCGTTATGTTGGTCGGTCGACGACCGATTGACGGAAGGTGTAAAAGAGCCTTTAGACAGACAGTTAAGGTGGAGTCCCATGTGGGCAGAAAACGTCGGCGTAAAGCAGAAAATAATGAGAGTGAGAGAGACGGACATATCTATTTGTCCCTTCCACTCTCATGAGTTTCTACTTTACGCCGTCGTTTTCTGCCCACATGGGACTCCACCTTTACGCGTTACTGCACATCCCTGCCAGTGATGGGTAAGTAAAATACTCGTGGTAATTTACTTGGTCTTCTACGGTAATTTACCTCTTATTTTACGTCATCAGTTTTCCACATGATGTAAGTTACGTTTTGTTCTATACATGAGGGCGCCACCTCTGAGGCGGGAAATTGAAAACCTCGAATCAGACAGCCAATCAGAGGTTTTCTACATGTATTTTACATATTCCAGGTATTTTACGTAAAATACCTCCTTCAGGTATTATACGTAAAAAACATCCAGTTACGCGTTACTGCACAGCCCTGGTTGACATTATTATTTTTCAATTAACAATATAGGCATTGAAAAAAAACTCTTACGCCCTTACGAATGCCGATACCAGAAATTCAAAAAAGTGAGGTTATGCACAGTTCTACAGGTCCGCCATCTTGGAACGTAATTTACTAGGTATTTCACCTGTTTTCTACGTGAAATACTTCACTTAGGTTAGGTATTTTACTTCAAAACCCTGCAGTTACGCGTAACTTCACATCTCTGGTCATTATGGTAAAAGTTGGCAAAAATTAATTTTGATTAATTTTTACATTCTCATAATGAGAAGGTATTGGTTTTATGTGAAAAATGACTTTCGCGGATTCCATCAAATGTCGACGTTTTGAGGCCCCCTCTGAGTCAGAAAAAAAAGTTTCTACGTCGGTGTCTGTCTGTCGTTGTCGTCGTCGTTTGTCGTCGTTGTAGTCTGTAAACACGATAACATTTGAAAAAATTATCCGATTGGATTGTCCCTTGGCACACTTCACAAGAGTGTGAAAAGAAAGGACGAGTTCGTCAGCCAGCTATTTTGGACAAAATTTCAAAAAGTTAGAGCATTATTTAAATTTTTGTGACATAAAGCCAGTTATTTTGTTACATCACAACAAATCATACTTCTAGTATTTAATTATATATTTTATGTATGAACAATCTTTTTAAATTTATGAATTTTGATTATTTTTAAAGTTTATTTCCACGAAATTAAGTGAAATTTAATATTTGCGAGATACATCCCTAATAGCACGGAACGTTCCGGGAACGTCCCTGGAACGTTCCGCGGGCACCTTCGGAACGTTCCAGGAACGTTCCCGCAACGTGTAAAATGTCCGCCCTTGGAAACGTTCCAGGAACGTTCCACTGGGACCTGAGTGGAACCTTCCATTATTGTTGTTTTTAACAACAATTATCTCGTAAACCGTAAGAGATAGGTAAGAATGGATGTCATTTTTGAATTTTGAGTACCGCATATACTAAACTATAATATGATATCCGTATTATAAATTGACATCGATTTTGACCTATCACTTACGTTTTACGCGTTTTTTATTGATAATAATAACAATAACGTTAATTTATGTTTGGAACGTTCCTGGAACGTTCCCAAGCGGCGGACATTTTACACCTCCCTGGAACGTTCCTGGAACGTTCCGCTGGAACGTTCCAGGAACGTTCCGTGCCATTAGGGATGGGAGTGCCACCAGCACTATGGATTATACCACCTACTCATTTTACCTCTGCAGTGTACATGAACAAATAATATAACCTCAATTCTTTGCACGTGGAGAGTATTGCTCACATTTGAGTTTGACTCGAAAAATCATTTTCATATTTTCAACAATCATTTTGACAATCATTATACTCGCTCCACAAGCTCGCATTTTATCCGCACGCGTGCAACTCGCACGAAGTGCGAAACATACGCGACCACATGGAAGGCACATCTGCGTGGTGATATGAACTCACGTAATGCGGCCTTATCCGCACGCGTGCGACCCATAATGCTCGCACTGTCAGAGTTGGGTACGTAATTTACTCCAGGTAATTTACTTCGTTTTCTACAGTAATTTACCACGTAATTTACGTCCGAAGTTTTCTACATGATGTAAATTACGTGGATGTGGAACTTGCAAATATTTCGATGCCTGTCTGACATAAATACATAACCTCTGCGTGTGGACTGTGGACATGTGCTTGCCAGTCGTGCAGCAATTATTTTAAATTTTCAAAAATAAGGCAAGATGAATATTATAATATAATTGCAAAAATATTAATTTAACACTATTCATATAACTATGAACTGGAAGGCGTTTATAACCACTGTTCGTCAATACTCTATCGCAAAATAAGCATTTAGCTACACTTTTGTCTATATTGTTAAATTTTACTTCCACTTACTTAAAACTAAGGCTTTGCATGGGAAGTTTGGAATCCTCGTAGAAATCTTCTTTCTCATAATTTTAATCGTTTGTTAATCCAATAACTAGAATTCTTGAATTAATTAAGGTTTGGTAAGGTTATGTCACGTGCTAGGAAATTCAAAAGTTGAAAACAGACAACCGCCATCATTGTCATGTAATTTACCAGTTTTCTACAGTTTTCTACGTAAATTACTTCATTTAGGTAATTTACGTAGAAAACCTCGAGTGACGCGTCACTTCGCAACCCTGCGCACTGTAGAGGCATTTTGTTATCTAGGGATAACCTGTTCGGAAATCGAGAGAGGTTCTCTGACGAAAGTATCGGATAGGTATTCCTTCGAAACCAATCCGAAGTCTTCCGAATCATTCCGGATTCTGTATACGAACCAATCCGAGTTAATTCGAACAAATCCGAAAAAATGTCTACAGTCCGTTCGATCCAAATCGGTCAAAAATTAATCCGACTCAATCCGAACTTCCAATTCAAATAAATTCGAACCAAATTTTCAATTCGAATGAATCCGAACTCGGATTGACCTAAAACGATTTTCAATCCGAATTAATCCAATTCGATCCGAACTCGGATTCATTCAGATTCATTCGGATTGAAAATTCAGTGTACATCACTCCGAGTTCGGATTGATTCGGATTTATTTGAATTGACACTTTGGTTCGTTTTGGAGTTCGGATTGAACTGGATTGAGTCGGATCAATTTTCAAATGATTTGGGTCAAACGAAATGTACAACTTTTTTCAGATTGGTTCGAATTTACTCTGATTGGATCGGATACAGATTCCGGATTGATTCGGATGCTTTCGCCAGAGTTAGAAAACGTACTTTGAGAACAAAAATAGTTACATGAATAATCAAGACTTTTCAGCATTTAAATCTAGTTGAAATGTTATTTCTAAATTTTCCATTTATATCCTCTGCAATTATACTTGTATTTTTATAAATAAATTCAAAACCTTATGAAGGGACACAATTTTTTAATGAGATTTATTACATAATACGATGTCCATTTAAGTTGTATAATGAATTATTTATGAAGCATACATGTGTGATTCGGAATTTAAAAACGCTATTTACATAAAGCTTCAATCAAGTGTGTCCAACAATTCTGAAAGATATGTCGAAGAGCATAGATTCTTAAATACAACTTGACATAATATTATACATATGTAGAATATAATACAGAAAAACATGATGTATTAGATGCAGCAATTGTACCTATTTGTATAACGTAGTGTTTTATAAACTTGTAGTTTGAGCCATTTTTGTAAGAATTTCAGCCATTTCGGGTCCTGTATTTTGAACCATATCATACAGGAATCCCTGATTTCTTTCTAGTAAACGTGTTGGTTTATCGAATTCCTGAAAAATTAGTAAAAGGTTCAAGAAAATATTTTCATAAACCACCCTATGGTTCTGTCAAGAACAGGAGCTATTCTAAGGAATTACTCCCACTCCCGATGAACCCAAGGTTTAAATATCGCTACAAAAACATCCCACGAAGGTTTCAAAGTTAAGGGGATTTATCAGCGTTATAAAACGGTATTTCAGTTTCCGGCCGCACGGTTGAATATTTTTGTCAGATGTTTTGCATACCTCATATAAATATTGGTCTCTTTTACTGTGAAGTCTCGGTTTTTTGAAAAAATGATTATATTCAAAGTTATGAACAAAAAGAAAAGAACAATAAAAAAAAATGCAGTGACGCTTAGTACGAGCTGAGTGTGTATTTCCGAGGCCTGGCCTATTGACCCCCGTCAAATTGACTCAGCAGACTCCCCGTAGTGCGAGCGGAGACTCGGGAGCGCGTTGAATTAGCCGGAACGAATCACCCTCCTATTGTCATGAGATGCAGGCAGGTTCAAAAAACTGAAATTATGAAAGCCTCCCGTGATTCAATTTTAATTATTAAAATATCAATTTTGCACCATGAACACCATACATCTGTTTTATAGGGTTCCCGATAGTCATGAACAAGAATAATTTGTTTCAACAATTATTGATGCTAAATCTAATTAGTTATTGAGTTACTCCAAGTGAACAATAGATAAACAGTTTAAAAGTTCAGAAAAAACCGCAATATTCTACAATTAGGCAAAGATAATATTATTAACAATGATAATAAATAGTTTGAACAATTCTGAATTGATCATTACTTTACTCCACCTGAAAATTGGACAAAAAGCCAAACATTGAATGAAAACTGCATCTTTCTAGCATTATTGAAATGGAATATCAATAATAATAACAATAAATTCTTTACACAATTGATGTTTTTCAATATAATTGCTTAGCTTATTTTAACTTGGAATTGAACTAAAAATGAAATTATTTTCAAAACAATCAAATTTTGTAGCATTATTGTAAGAGAATATTATTTGAACCATTTGTTTGAACAATTGTAAAATTTTGTAGACAAAAAATATAACTGTTTTTACATTAATCACCTGCATTGAGATAATGAAATACATATAATTGCAGGATATCAAAGAAACAGAAGGCGGTGGTACGGAGATACTCCGCCGGTGCCAGTAGAGCCAGGTGGTACAGAAACCGCGGACGCACAGTGGGGCCAAATGGAAAAACGATGTTCAAAATAATCTGTAGCTCGCAATTCTTCATCGATTTCCAACTTTTTTTTTT
>CAKNXH010059933.1:238945-274790 GCA_932178445.1 Andricus quercusramuli | reverse complement strand
ATGTTTCTTAAGAATTTAATGCTGAATTTTTTGAAAAAAAAAAGTTGAAAATCGATGAAGAATTGCGAGCTACAGATTATTTTGAACATCGTTTTTCCATTTGGCCCCACTGTGGGACGTGGAGGTAGAGGTGGCAGAGGCCAGATCCAACAGGCGCAGCGACAAAATAATTGAACCGCTGGCGATCAAAAGGGGATACGCCCGAAACGCCGTCGTTTTAGTTGGCCCCTGGGTCATATTTTTTTCAGGTCAAATTTAAATTTTTTAATAAAATGTTCCAATAGGAAATTTTATTGCGCATATTTTTAGTCCCATAAATAAATGTGATAACTTTATTAGTTTTCGAAATAATCAAGAAAATGTTACTTTTTTCTGCAATCGCAAAATACGAATTTTTTGTGTTCAACTCGCCACAAGTTCTACAATAATAGGAATTTTGTAATAAAAATGTTAGAAAATATGCACCATCATATAGCGAAACTAACGTTATTTATAGAATTTCAATTAATTGTCACTAAAAATATATAACGATTTTTATTCTTCTCATTGCGTAAATTAGATATTGAAAGTTTCAAACGCTTCGGGAGTCGAACGAATTTTCAGAAAATTAAAATTAACGGTCACCTAAACTTTTGTTAGGATTCAAGGAAGTTTTTTGGAAAATATCAGGCAATTATGTTTTATAGTTTTAAAGACACAATTGATTTAAGATCTCAGCGCTGTCCCGTACGCGTGCTAGCTTGTCCTGCAATATCAACGTCTGTATAACAGCGGACGATTGGAAGGTCAAGCCGGACACCAAAACAAAAAAGCATATGTTTATTTTGATTCTCTCCTAAGGAACATAATGCACAGAAGCATTATTGTAGAATAGTGTTAGCATATAATATTCTGTTTAGGATAGTTTAAGTTTACTTAAAATAAAAAGAACCTAAATATGGGTCGAGGCAGGAAAAGAAATAGGTGTGAAGAAAATTGGTTGAAGAATAAGAAAAAATGTTCCCGAAATAAGGTACTACTTAAAAGTATGAGAGAAAATTAAAAATGAACTTTTCTGATAATTTTAATATCCTATTATTATTTTTTATTTGATTTCTTAATAGCGTTTTCTTAAAAATCTTGTATTTTAAAATTTTTTCAAATAGTCTAATCTAATATAATCTTTTAAATTGAATGCTACTATTGAAAATGTAAAAAGTTTTAAATATCAAATTATCACGAAATTAATGGAGGGCATTCAATGAATAGACGTTTCTTTTAATCAAAAAGTTTACAAAACTTATGTTATATTGTAGGGAAAGGAATATATTACTAAGTCTAAAACTATAAAGGACGATGTAAAAGAAAAGTAAGTTTTAATTTTTTCAATTTTTTTTTTTAAATAATAAATAAATGTAAATGATAAAGTCTTCATTATTATTTTGGTGGCCGGCTTGACCTCCCGATCGCCCGCTGTTATACAGACGTTGATATTGCAGGACGAGCTAGCACGCGTACGGGACGGCGCTGAGATCTTAAATCAATTGTGGCTTTAAAACTATAAAACATAATTGCCTGATATTTTCCTAAAAACTTCCTTGAATCCTAAAAAAATTTTAGGTGACCGTTAATTTTAATTTTCTGAAAATTCGTTCGACTCCCGAGGCGTTTGAATCTTTCAATATCTAATTTACGCTATGAGAAGAATAAAAAACGTTGTAAATTTTTAGTGACAATTCGTTGGAATTCTATGAATACCGTTAGTTTCGTTATATGATGGTGCACATTTTCTGAAATTTTTATTACAAAATTCCTATTATTGTAGAACTTGTGGCGAGTTGAACACTAAAAATTCGTATATTACGATTGCAGAAAAAAGTAACATTTTCTTGATTATTTCGAAAACTAATAAAGTTATCAAATTTATTTATAGGACTAAAAATATGCGCAATAAAATTTCCTATTGGGATATGTTATCAAAAAATTAAAATTTGACCTGAAAAAAAATATGACCCAGGGGCCATCTAAAACGACGGCGTTTCGAGCGTATCCCCTTTTGATCGCCAGCGGTTCAATTTATATTACCTTGTAAGGAGTGTAAGCCTGTCTTAAACGAAGACGAGTTAACGACGGTTTACTGTAGATCTCTTTCAGCAAAAGTTATACAGAATATTTTATCGCCTGCATTGCCAACGGCCATGCCACGCTAAAAAAAACAGTTCTCGTTAGATCACTGAAGTTAAGCAGTGTTGGGCGCGGTTAGTACTTGGATGGGTGACCGTTCGAGAATAATACTACTGCGTTGCTGTTGGCGGTCGTGGGTGTGGTGAGCCCACACTTGTAGTTATTTACTACAAGAAACTATCCACCTAGAAACACTACCCGAATCGGGTAGTGTCACGCCTACCCGAAAGGGAAATGGCTTAATGGTATACAATGGTATATATTGATAATGTAATCCTAATTTTTAAATGTAATTTTCTACTTCGATCCTATTATCTCTGCTACGACGCTGCACCTATCCTTGAATTTCGTTTGCGTACTTCAGGCGTAATGTCATCTCGGTCGACGGACTGTGCGCTATCAGTTTACTGAATCTCCGCATTATACATTTGACTTCACGAAAAACACATGACGGAATTTTTTAGTGCAATGCGAGCGGACTTCAAAATTACCAACTGATGCTGAGTTCCCGTGCTCGCTTTCTTCTTTTAATCATACCTTGAATTCCGTCGATAAATGGGCGGACTTCAAGGTTTAATTTTTACTGTTTTCACTGTAAGCCTTCTAATCGGGAATTAAAAAACTAAGATACTTACAACCATGGTTCCTCCATCCATTACAATGAACCTATCACAGTCCATAACTGTATTCAACCTATGAGCTATAATAAGAACAGTACACTGTTCAAATCTCTTCCTAATCGTTTCCTGAATTAATTCGTCTGTTTGTGGATCCACGTTAGCAGTAGCCTCATCCAGTACAAGAATTTTGTTATTTTTAACAATAGCACGTGCTAAACATAGCAACTGTCTTTGACCCAAACTAAAATTCGTGCCGCCATCTGAAACATGCATGCTCAAACCAGGACCCATTTCAATCACCACATTTTTTAATTCGACTTCCGCTAATGCAAGCCAAAGAGTATCATCCGAGTATTCATCAAAAGGATCCAGATTTTTTCTAAGTGTACCCGCAAAGAGCACCGGTTCTTGTGGAATAATGCTTATTTTTGATCGCAGATCATGTAGGCCCAAAGAACTAGTTGGTATACCATCAATATAAATTTCACCTTCCAAATATGCTAAGCGAAAGAGCGCAGATATCAAGGACGATTTTCCTGCTCCAGTCCTTCCAACGATGCCGATTTTTTCTCTAGGCTCTATTGAGAAACTTAGATTTTGAAGTACAGCGGCACCATCAGGGGTGTATCTTAAGTTCACTTGTTCAAATTGAACTCTTCCTTCCGTAGGCCAATCATTAGATGGTTTATTCTCAAGCTTGCTCTCTAATGATGGTTCCTCTCTCAATTTACTGTATTCCAAAACTCTTTCGACTGATGTCATTTGATTTTCTACTTCAGCTGTTTGCCTTAAACACCACTGTAAAGCTACAGCAACTGAAAGGCATTGAGTAATTACCAGACCCACGTTACCAACAACTTGCGCATCGTCAAGTGTAAGAAACAGGAAAATCACGATATTTATATACATCGTATATGCCATCTCTACATAAGCTCCAAAAGCACGAGATGATGAGAGAAAAATAAAGTAAGCAGTTGAATGGACATCCAGACGATCGTCAAACTCTTTTTTCAATAAGTGCTCAGAATTAAATGCTCGTATGGTTGTAAGACCCTGCGCAGTGGAACTGACGTAATTGAAGACTGGAGATCGAGCTGTAAATGAAAGTAGAGCATTAATTATATATTTAATACAATATTATAATTCTTTACATAATCCAGATAAGTCATTAGCACACATAAGAATATTTGTTCCTATGGAGGAACCTGCATAGAAAAAATATACTATAAGACACGCGGAGAGAGTTGGGTGGAATAATGATGTCTCGTGATCACACGCTATTCTACGCTACTCTTAATATCAGGCTTTGATTTAACTAATGCTGAAACCTGTAATAGAATCTGTATAGAAACTTCGCTTTAATTCATATAGTGAAAAAATCGGCACTTCGTTCCGCCAAGTAAGGCAAGAAGCAGGATAAGTATAGGGTATACGCATTTTTCAACAACTAATTATGACTAATTTATGCCTTGAGACAGAATTTTTGAATATAGGGCCTTGATTATTTGTTTAAAAATGTTATACAGTATCGAGACCATTTATAGGGAAAATATTTACAAAAAGAAAAAAAAAACACAAAATTTTCGTGCACCACTCTAACGCCCCTCAGAGCTTAGAATTTGGTGCAATGTGACACAAAGGGTGAAGTATGCATCTTTAAATTGCAGTAAAATCGAGAGAGCGATGGTCAATGATATATATGCTATGAAAACATGTCGGCTTATAATATTTTTAGTGTATATGCTGCGAATAATGACCAGTCTTCTTTTCTTTGCATCTAGCTGGAGCCAGTCTACCACTATTTTTCTATTAGGGTGTATGTATGGAAAAAGTAGACTTATCAGAGAAATGAGACTTACTGATTCCTTCAAGGCGTTTAACGCTTCTGCTTGTGCTTATATACACATCACGGAGAAAATAACATACAGCTCCTGTGATGACGGTCGGTATAGCAAACCATGGATTTACAGTGATGGTTATAATAATTACAGCGACTAATGATAATCCAATCTGTGCGATGTCTAGCATACTCATTGGAAGATTTCTGTCAATGGCACCAATATCTTTAGAAAATCTAATAACAATAAGCACATGTCAAAAGATGTCCTCACATTAAGGCTGATGGAGCGGTGCATCAAAAAGTCTTAAAATCTGTTGAAATACTCAAATGTCCCCTTATTTTAGAATCCCAAAAAAAAATTTCAAAGGAGGTTTGCTGTAACACGAGTTTGGACTAGTATAGTTTAATTAGCTTAGTTTATAGGCGGGCAGGGGGCCCATTTGGCGCTTAGGCTATAAAGCCCATTACGCCACACTCTCAACCATTCACTCTTAGTAGTCGATTTCAGACCTCTTGGTTAACCCCAAGATGATTTCCTCTGATTGCTTTGCAATTTCCTTGGGTTCCATGAAATGAGCCCCAAGGGTTTATTGCCTGAGCCTAGCTAATGACGGGCGCTAGCATGAGACATGCAGGAATATTTCATCATCTCTGCCGCACTTCTTAAACTCTGACATGAGGTTTAACCCTATTTGTGCTTGTGATAGTTCAAGCGGTTGAGACCTGTGAGCATCTGAACCACTATCCTTAGGTCTTTCTGGGTTAATTTCAGGATTTCCTTGGCTTTGTCCATTCTGTACGTATAGCCAAGGATGGCTTTCGCTTGTAGGCAATTATGGGTTTGTTCACATTACTCCCTGTACTTTGTCCGGATCCAGCTTTTCATGGCCATCAATTGCTGTGTTTTGTCCCTAACAGTTCAGTCCCTAGAACTCATGTCAAACCAAAGGATCTTCTGCACATCCAAAATGTCATGACAAACTTTATGCTTTGGGTCTCCAGATGTTCCGCCCAGTTCAGTTTGCTATCCAAGATATTCCCATGTATTTAACTGAGTCTGAGATCATCTGCCTCTTACTATGGTATGTAGGGGCGTCAAGTTTCGACTCTTTGTACTTTCTTGTGAAAATGACCAGGTTGTGAAATGACGATGCTCAGCGCTGAATTCGTAAGATCCATCGATGTTTGCAGATGAGCCCACTCATTAGGATTGAAAAGTCATATACGTATCCCTGGGTATAATACTCTTCCTCAGTTAGCTGACGAAGGAGGCTGTCGACTACAATGTACCACAGAATGGGTGACAGGATACCTGCCTGCGGGCACCTTTGTGGCGCTACTTCCCTGACTAGGCCTTTAACCCATCTAGTTTCGAGTAGCCTCGGTCGTTGCATACTTCCAATCCAACTTACTAGCTGGCCTGACACGCCCACAGCATACACACTTGTTTTAGCTGCTACTCCAATTTTGTTACGGCAGAATGAAGCGCAGTTTCTAGAGCATCCCGCATGAAATGCGTGGTGCTCTCTGAATGCCGGGAGGCTAAGAGCCGGAAAGCTTTAACAGCAGTGTAGCTCTCCTTCGCAGGTTTGGGAGTGGAGGTCACTCTTCCGTCCTTTCATACCGATAGCACGCCATTGAGGACAATGCTTGCCCTAAATGGGTTCATCCGTGAGTGGAGGAGGCAGTCCATGCCCTTTTGTAAGAGCGTTAGGTGGAGCTATCCGCCCTGTTATTTCAAGAGGCAGAGGGATACGACGGCCTATTCGACATTCTTCATGTCAAAGACCATTTCAGCGAAATTCCAGTCGGCCTTCTTTCTCTCCTGGCCACAGTATACCTCCTCTTGGCAGATTTAAGTTCGTTGCAGTGCTGTTCCTTATCATTTCGAGTGTTGGTTTCTCTTTTAATTTGCCTCTTGCAGAATTTTTGGCATCTTATAATTCTACTTCACTTTATTTTCACACTTGCACACTCTTGGATTTTATCACAGATATCTCCGTTTTTCCGAAAAATTGTATATTATAGCACATACTCCTACCACAGTAAAACCATTCTGAGTCGCAGGAAACTTTGCCAAGTGAACATTTAAAATATTTATCTTGGGATCTAGAGATAAGGTGAACATTGAAGTGTGAGGGATTTCGACACATTTTTCTGCACCGCTCCATCGTTTTTAAATAATGAAATTGATATCCTCCTTCATAGTAAAAGGATATCCTCATAATAATTTGTTAGAATGATGGGATATTTCAAAATAGTCTAAAAGATACCCCAAATATCATATAACTATATAAATGTGAGCATAAAGTTATAGTACAAATACCTGTTTATGATACGACCAGGTGAATTGGTGTGAAAAAACGACATTGTTGCTCGAATGATACTTTTAAACATGTTGGAATGCAAATTTTGCGACGATCTCATGCACATTTCATAAAACATGAAAACTTGACAGTATACAATAATAACTGTGGCAGCTGTTAGTCCACAATAAACATAAACATACCAATACCGATCAGGAAATTGGTTTTCATCATTAACAGTTGCAGAAATCTCTTCTTCATTTACCCAAATTGCAAGAAATTTATCTGTACCGGTGGCTGCTAGCTGAAACAAGAGACTCAAGAAGATAACAAGCAACACAAGGCATATACTGCCTACTGCTTTGAAGTAAGAGAGGTAGACCATGCTTGAAATAGAACCAAAGCTTCTCGCCTCAGCAATTTCTTTTGGATCCTCATCTGATGAGATTTTTGGCTCCGACGATGTTAGTAATGTTTGTTTAATAATTTTTTTCATATCTTGATCAACAATATTATCACTACCACCATTTGTTGTTTGCAAGACTTTTATGAAGTCTAATCCGAAACCCTGCAGCTCAGTGAAAGTACCTTCAGCTTTTATGCTGCCATTATTTAAAACAATTATGTGATCTGCGTTTTTTAGATATTGAAACTGATGAGTCACTAAGATCCTGGTCTTTCCTTTCAAGAATTCATCAATGCACTCGTTAAATATGCCTTTTCCAACTTGACTATCAACTGCGGATAAAGGATCATCGAGAAGGTACACATCGGCTTCCGCATAAACAGCACGAGCTAAATTGATTCTAGCGCGTTGACCACCACTTAAGTTTACACCTTTTTCACCTATAATAGTTTTATCCCCAAATGGAAATAGAGCGAAATCCCTTTCTAGTTGACAAACTTTAACAACTCTGTCGTATCGCTGTTGATTCATTTCCTGACCAAACAGAATATTTTGTTTAACGTTCGCTGAAAATATCCATGGTTCTTGACTAGCGTAAGCGATTTTTCCCTGAATGTTGATATTTCCTCCTTGCATCGGCAGCTCGCTAAGTATTGCGTGTAGTAGGCTTGTTTTTCCTAAAGATTGAATTTCATAGTATAGTATAAAACATTATTTGAAACTGTATCAATTTGCACTAGTCCAGAGAAAGCAATATGAGTAATTCTTTATTAAAAATAGTATCTTTAAATATTCATAGTCATTCTGTATAAATGTGAGAAATTTTGATGTTTTGTAGGCGATGTTGCATTTTTAAATTTTACTTGGAGTTCGCTTATCATTTACCACGTAACTTCAGAAAAAACAATGAAGTTTTGAAACCGGAAATGTACTGTCATTTTATTGCACCGATGTTCTATTAAGTTCTAAAAATAATATCTAGACTACTGCACCGTGCCACCAATTTTTCTTGTACGCCGAGACGTCACTGATGTTTGATCTGAGAACTGAGAATTAAACCATCGGGAAATATGAAAACACATAGTATTTTTTCCTGTAAGTGAGTAGGCATTTGGCCATTTTCGTGGATAGTTAAGGCACTGTCCTCTTAGCCGCGAAATATTTTTTTTGTACTATATGACGACTCAATTCTCACAAATTTCTTGGCATCAAATTTTGCTTCACAAAAGTTCAGAAAAGTTTTTCGGAAATTATCAGAAAATCTCCCCTTTTTTGTAAGTGGAAATTATGATCTGTTTACCATGCTTAGAATTTTTGGCTTCATTTTGATGAATCGATAGTTTGTAAAACTTATTTTACTTTAAGTCGTCAACAGGTCCCTGCACGATCCAAAAGAATGAGATTGCCGATCGACAATTCTAATGGAAAGCAATTTAATTCGAGCATGGTGAATTTAATTGAGTTAATCATTCCTGAATGATAATTAAAAAATCCGTCTGTGAATAGAAACGAGTACATCGTTTTACTGTTGTTCCATAGTTTAACCAGCAATTATGTTAAAATTTCAGAATTAGTTTATTTTGCCTAAAAATATGAAAATTTAATTTTTCTTCTAAAACTGAATTCAAATGTAAAGAAATTTTTTAGTTTCCTTCAAAACTACATATTTTGTATAATAATTCTATTTTTGACGTATTTAATGTGATGTCTCGTATCATTGCATGTCATTGTGCTGAACATTCCAAGTGACACTTTTTTGTACATCTCCTTACGCTATTTCTGATTAAGGCTGTTTGAACGGTGTTCAAGAAAATTGCGAAATTTTGTGAAGCACTCAAACTTTATCACTAAGGTTCGATAAATCAGGATTACGGTTTTAAAAAAAGCACTTTGAAAATTTCCCAAATCACGGAAAGGGTTTTCCGGTGGCAGGACACTTGATAAGTATCTGTTTTTTTTCTTCAGAAAAATACGGCAACTGCTGAATAGTGCGAGCGGAAGAGTGTAGCAATGACTTGAAATGTGAAGGAAGCCGACTGAAGCGGGATGACAGCTTATAGCTTGATCGTACTGCAAAAATGCACTGTCGGGACCAGAATCCGTCCACTAGGAAGCCTTCGAGTCGTGGAAAAGACGCTGGCAAAAGTGTGTTGACGCTCAAGGGATTTTCTTTGAAGAATTTTAAGGTTTTGTAAGAATATCTGAAATAAATCTATTTTTTCCGAAACTTTTCCCGCTACCTTTTATACAAACCCCGCATTTTTCTGTATTATTATTGACAATATTTATTGATTTCAAATCAACCGCAGTTTTCGGCACATGTACAGTTGAAAAAGTTGCTTTGAGCAAGCGTAGCGATAAAAGGCCAGCTTTGAAACTATGGAACGTGTACGTTTCAAGCATGAAAAGGGCCCTTATGGTCGGTTACAGTTTAGGAGATATTCGCGTTTTTCTAAGTTGAGGTTAAAATTATAATTTTTGGGTTGAAGTGGAGGATGATACTGGGACATATAGTAAATGAATTGGCAGAATACTCATATCCAGATAGTAACCTGAAGTAAGAATATTTCATGTTTATAGAAAAAATATAAAATGTGTGCTTATGGTACTCGTCAAGTTTAGATGCGTTTTTCTCGAAAAACGGTTTTTCGAAGTTCAAACTTCTAAACTACCCCAGTGACTCATTTTTCAACTTAGATGGTTCAAATTGGCCCTGAAATGTCAGAAATTCATCCGGCTATATGCCCCTATACGTAACTCCATACCGGCCACAAGGGCCCTTTTCATGCGGGCGCCACACACACACACACATATTTGAAGTGAAAGTTAAACAACCACAGCTGGGTCCCATTGGAAGCCACTGTCATCTATGAAAATGACAACAGCTTGTATTAGAACCACGGTAAGTCACACCCATGGCCACGTCTCACGACCGTGAGATAAGTGACCACAAGGGCATGAAGAAATCACAACGACCGGCTTGCGAAACCATCGTTTGTCTTGAGGCCACAAAGGGATCCGAGGATGACAACTTCCTGCATCAATCCCGCAAGTGCCTTCGCATATTTTTGACACAAAGGTATGACTTTGAGGTTAAGAAACAGTGATAGTTTCGCGCCTCCAAGAGCATCGATCACGAAGACCATTGTTTTAACAGAATATCTTGTGTACAGTCGTTGCAGCTCCCTTTTATGTTCTTGATACCTCTCCTCCTTTTCCTTCTCCTTGACAGTGATTTTCTAGTCGGCCGGAGCCGAAAATTCGATCACGAATGTAGTTCATTTCTCGAAGTCTTAGAGAACGATGTCAGGCCTCGAGTGTGCAATGGAGACTGCTGTCCGAAAATCGTAGTTCCAGGGAATTTGGCACTTCTCGTTGTGGATAATTTACTCTATGTCCCTCGGAGCGTTTGATGGGACAGGTTCGCGGCCAAAGCCGCAAGAGCGACAACGATGGTAATAAAGCACTCTCAGGGCCGCTTTATGACTGTATAGATACGTCGTACCCGCATAAGCGGGACACCCGGTAGTATGTGTTCTAGGTACTCAGCGTGTGCATGACACACTCTGCACCTATCGCTCGGAACGTCTGGACTTGAAATGCGATCACGGTATACTAAGGTGGAAATGACACCATCCTGGCATGTGACAATGAAACCCTTTGTACGTCAATCAAGTCCTGATGATCTGAGGAGAGCAAAAGTTTGCTGTCACACTTGTGCAATGCAAACTCCATACCAATCTCTCCTATGTACATCTTTACGATATTTGGAGCAAGTTGAAGTTTGCTCGCACCAGAAGCATATATCTTCAGGTCGTCTACATAAAATACAAAAGTGACCTTATGCTGGCGATGATTAGCCTCACCGCAGAGGTACCCAGGAGAATTTCGTAGTGCCAGAGATAGAGGCAGAAGTGTGCTGCGAAAGAGCAGAGGGCTTATGGTATTGTCCTGAAGGACGCCCCTCTGAGAGGCAACGTCGTTTATTGTCACACGATAATTTCCAGATGAGATAGTGAATCTAGTTTTCCAACTGGGCATCAATCTCTCTATGTATCTCACTACGTGTGGATGAACCTCCAAGCTTTCCAACAGACAGATGATATGTCTATAAGAGGCTGAATCGAAAGCTTTCCGGTAGTCAATCCAGGCCATTGACAGGACGTGCTGATGGGCTGATGCATCTTTGCAGATGAATGTGCGGACCAGGTGTTGGTGTGTACAAGTAAACTTCTTTCACTAGAAATTCTTGATACCATCTGGTCCTGTAGCGGAAAATTTCTTCGTACCCCTAAGTACTTCTTTCACCTCTTCGGTAGTGATTGACGGACATTCTCCTCAGATGATAGTAGGTTGTCACAAAACTCCTTGAAGCAGATGATAATCTTACTATCTTCTTTCAACTCCAGTCTTTTCCGGATCTTGTATACCTCTCTCTAAAAAGTCTCTACTTCATTGGGCTTTGGTGGATTTTTGACAGACACAGGGAGACCGCTGAAGAGGCACGATGGGTCTCCAACAAACTGCTGATTCTCCGTGATCCATCACGCCCTTTCTGTATTATCCTCCTCACGTCAGATAACACCCGGATTTCATTAGCAATATGCTGCTTGATTGTCAGCACCTTTGACTTGTTCAGTGTGTGATTGTAGATCCTCAGTTCTTGGGCGAACTTTCAGTTGTTGTAAGCGTCTTTTGGTCTTTTGATCCATCGTCGGTTTTAGCTTTCGATTTGGATCAGCCAAAGCTTTTGCAGCACCATAAACTGAACAATATTGATGATCAAGAGGTCGGGCTCCTTCCAGACATCCTCACGAAAGGAGGTATCAATTTCAGGCAGATCTTAGGGCTTAGGAGGAACGTGGATGTCAATGTTCCTCCTTATCCTGACATCGTGATCACCTCTCAGCAGGTTCCTGCTTTCCACGGTTGGTTCTAATGTCGCTTACTACTCTTCGTCTGCGACTTGATCATAGAATGGTTGAGAAAGCGCTCCGCGTACGTTTCCATTTTTCCGAAGGTAGTCGGTTTGATTCCACAAAGACTGATGCGACACGTGCTAATGATCTGGGTGTTTCTAGTACCACAATGTGTGCATACACGCCATAAAGCCTTCGCGGACAGGGACAATGCTGGCATAGTAGCAGTCTGGCAAGTCATCCTTGAGTTGACTCGCTCACTCAATGTGGGCGTTTCGCCGGTATGTCGTCGTGTTTTCATCTAAATTATTTGCAGCACTCCGAACTCTAGGTTGATCGGCACTGCTTTCCGACCCATTGTCGGGTGCTCTGCGCGTTCGATCGTTTTAAACCACATCTACAACTTCTTGGTGGTTTAGTGGTGTCATTGTTATTCCTACGAGCAGCTAGGGAAAGGGTTCGTCCATCCTTGTAGAGACATGCATGCGAGGATAAGGCTGCATACTCTGAGAGGTCGCCCGGTATCCGAGAGTCACCGTGTAAGATACCTCACCCAGGTGCCATTCAGCTTTCGATACTGTTGTTACGCCTCCGCTCAAGGGTGATTCCTTCGGGACAATCCCGGTACAATTATCAAATACTGCTTATTAATTATTGTAACCATATTCAGCAAAAACCTTGTTACAGGCACCCTCTATCTGCAACCCGAGGACGCGTTCGGTGGCTTTGGCATAGACCGAATATATATGATTCTGCGTAATGCGCCAATTCTATATTTTTCTTGTACGTTTGTAAATAATTTAATAAATCATTTTTTGCAACACATACATGAAAATGGCCATATTCCGTGTCCATAAAGCGTACGGAAAATTGCAGATTCCTCTACTGTGAGAGTAGCGCGGGGGAACGTTCCCGCACTGAATCATTTAGGAGCGCTTATCTTTAGTTCGAGAATTAATATTCACACGGCATGTGAAACAATTACGCGGCGTTTCCCGGGCAACTCAACTGATCACATTTGTTTTCATGACGCTCATAAAAAGCTGTCAAACATCCGACCAGTCGATATGAATATAGGTGCACCCTCAACACTGTGAACACGTTACTCAATGTTTTTTTGTTTTTTTAAAGTTGTTTAATGTAATAACATTGTGACTCAATATTTGGTGGTTTTGTCTTAGTCAGCGGGCTTCGCCCCCCAAATCCCCCAGCAGGGGCTTCGCCCCCTGCACCCCCACCAGAGCTGCGCCCTGGACCCCCCGCCCCCCGCGCCACCGACCTCCATATCGTATTTTTCATTGCATTTTCATGCATTTTTTGCAAAAAATATCGTGTGTGACATGTGCTGGAAGACATTCCACTCGTGTGAAGTTTGTACCACTCGACTACGGCTTGCACGCACTCGCCTTCGGCTCGTGCGTTCGCCTCCGTCTCGTGCTACAAACTTGACACTCTTGGAATGTTCAACTTCACGCGCTTGTAACACAATGTACTATTGAGGAAAATTTCAAAATCATTATCAGCGAGTTTACAGCGGCGTCCTTTTATCGCTTGTGCATTCTTCCTCTTCAATGCCCACGTTTATTGTTCCGATTTATCGAACCATAGTGATAAAGCTTGAGTGCTCCACAAATTTCCCCATTTTTTGGGAAACCGTTTCAACAGCCTTAAGACTATATTTATTGTTTAGATATCAAAATTTTTGCAATTGAAATCAATTCACAAGGCAGCCTTCCTATTGCTTTCAACTGACTTTTAAGAACTATATCAATTTGATTTCATCACCTTTATTCATTTGATTTGTTCGTACCTGAACCAACAGGACCGATAATTGCATTGAAAGAACCGACCTTTGCGATGAAAGTTATATTTTTTAATGTATCATCATGGGAATGAGCGGACCATTTAGCTGAAAAGTCTTGTAGTGAAATAGCTACATCCATAGGTATTGAATTCTTTTCATTAGTTTTAATTAAAAGTTCTGAAAAAAGAAGATTTAGTTTTAAAACATAATCTCTTAAGGCCATGTTATACATGAGTCACGTGACCTAAATTATCGATAATTTTTTTTGCAACAACTCACGTCCACACCGAATGAGATATCGAGTTGAAATTTTAGGGAAAGCCTCAGGAAACAATAATCTACGTTTATATACAACATTTGGCTCGAAATGATGAAGAAAAAATGTAATGAATAAAGAAATTCACAAAAATACCGACCGTGATGTAGAACTCTGTATCCAATTCTCAATGTTACCGATGAAACATTTTTGAGGTTCTGGCTCACATGTCTTGAGGAAAATGATGCAAACATCGGTTGAAAAATTAAACTTGATAATATTTGCTGGTTTGGTGCAAATAAACAAATTGATATTTGATATATCCACGGTGTCAGAAAAGTGCAAAACTGCAAACCCAAGCGAGGCCTGTCACCCTGTCATAGTGTCATTTTGGGGAACTTTAATTGCACAGACTGTTGATAATGCAGATCGCTTGATTTCAACATTTTTCTCCGCTAATGCCGTAATGCCCAAATGTGCCGATCGGTATTTGTTAAACCAACTCTATGTTTTACCACGCACTGTCCTTTTATATTTATTAATATTTCCCCAAATTTTTTCCGCTTCATTTTAACTTTTATTTTTAAATATGGGACAAAAAATATCGATCTCTGGACTGGCTTTTTTTCACGTGACTAATGTATAACATGGCCTTAAAGTAAAGTCGTACAGTAGAATCTCCTGCTCTAAACGACATTCGCCCTTGTTTCAGGGGTAAAATAGAAGTGGCATAGAAAGGCAAAACTTTTGACACAAACCTAATGTGCGCAGGCAACACCTCAGTCCTTAATATTTTAGAGGCAGTAAATTTTATTCGCCCCTACAGTACTCGAACTTATTGCCCACGCACAATTTTTACGACAGTTTGGCGAAACGTGAAAGATTTTCAACGATCACGTGACTGGACAAGAAAATATGTGAGGTATGAAGATACAGGATTCGATGGAGAATTTACTGTACTTTATTATAGTTACCACCTGATAATAAATTTTAAATACCATTCACCTATCATAAAAATATTTCTCTGCTATTTGGAATTTGAATTTGGAAAAGCAAAGAAAATTAAAGTATTATAGCAAAACTGTGATTTATTACCACGACTACATTACTTTGATCAAAAATACCCTCTTAATGAGGGTTTTTGGAAATTAGGTTTTGCGAAGACGGACAAATACTTTTTCTAACCGGTCATACGATAACTATATAAGACCACATATTGTAAATCGTCGATGGATGGATTGACTACTTAATTGCTTCGATGTAATTATGAACCTCAAGCGTAAAAGCTATAAAGCACATTAGCGTGCCCTATGGTGCCAAAAACAACAGAAACATCATGAGCTGCTCAATCGCCACTTGTTAAATGGCCCGTTCTGCATTTATCTAGTCCGACTTCCATTTGGATATCGTTAGAAAACTGCTTTGTGACATCAATCACTTGCTACAGTTTCTGGTCTGAACTAGCATACAGCTTCAGGTCCCTGATGTATAGAAGATGGGTCGCTTGATGACCATCCTCATTATCATGTATTCTGAACCCATGAGACATGCTATTTAATGTTTCGCTCAATGGGTTCAGCGCTAATCGAACCCATAGTGCACTGAAGGAGTCTCCCTGAAAGATACCCGGCATACTACTTGTTAATCTAGTTATCGCACGGCTTAGAAAGTCGATAATGCGTGAGCAGATTTTGTAAATTTTCAAGACTTCAAGCAAATAGTCATGGGGTACGGAAGGAAACGCTTGCTTATAGGCAATGTATGCGATGTGTAAGTTTCTTTGATACCTACAAGCTTGCGTCATGGCAATAGCGTCTATGGTGACTAGATCTTTACTGCTCCGCGAGATTTTACATCTTTTTTGTTCTTCTGTGAGGATGTCATTCTCCTCGCTGAGAGAATATACCTCATCTGCAATGATAGCTGTAAGGCATTTATAAATTTTTGGAAGACAGGCTATCGGGTAAAATTCAGATGGATTTTGAGTGTCTGGTTGTTTAGGCAATATATACGTAGTACCTTCGAGGATAAAGCCTGCAATCAGACCTGGGTGTTTGATGATCTTCTGAAAACACCTTGCCAATGCAGGATGCACACTTGTCAATTATTTGTACCAGAAGTTGTGTATCATGTCTGAACCTGGAGCTTTTCAGTGACTTGTCCTCTTCAAAACCGTTGAAACTGCTGAAGCTGTGATGTTAGTCTGCTCCATTTCAGGGTTATTGATTGCTCTTGCTTTCTCTAGTTGGAACCAAGCTACGATTAAATGGCTGAATGTCTTGGTGTACCGAGGGTAGATGATTATGGTGAAATGGTGTATCAGTTTCCTGGTTTTATTTCCTTTCTTATACTGAGTCATTCGACCCAATTTACATCTTACTTTACTGACATCCATATCCAGCCTGATCTTCCATGGAGGATCTCGATCCCTTCCTGAGGCAAAGACTGCATTTGTAGGCCTGGTCCTGCGGTCCAACGTTTTAGCGGCAGCCGCAGCTGCACAATACACAAGATTTTACACCTCTTACGCAGTTGGTGTTGCGTTCAAATGCATAGGTAGAACCTTGCTATTCAGGTGTTCTATTAGAGCAAAAGCATATTCTTTGCAATGTTCATCTTGAGCAGAGAATGCCTTTGAGTTGGTTCTACATATCTGAGCTCAAGTAAAGCATGAACAAAATTCTTTTCGGGATACTGTAGTTTTCCTGGGACTTCGCTGTTTACATCAACGTTATTAATGTCCGGATGTGATTCTAGTGGATCCGGTACTTGTTATACATTGTCCCTATCACCTATGCCTTCAGCTCTAATCAGGTCTTCGTTGTCCTCATTTTCGAAAGGGAGTTTGTCAATACGAAGCTGCTGTTCTGTTGATGGCTAGTTGAATTAGACCATATGTTCCGCTGTTTCATCATGCGGTGCAGCTTTCTGTAGCTGATTGCTCCATGGTTGCTCCGTGGACGCGTCGACGATCCTTGGGAAGCGACAAGCGCTTCAAAATATTCAAAAGACTCTTCATGATTTCTATGGGTTTTGCCATTCCTCTCAGTCCCTTTCTTCTTCGTTCTCTGTCTGTCTGGCATTAGAAACCCTATCAGTAGCAATACTCCAGCCAACACAGCTGTTAAAGTAATGAGAGAACAGTTTAAGCCCTACCGCGATGCCAACGCGGAAACACCTTTCGGTATCATAATTATTCCTTGAAGTTGTAGGCTCTGGAAGCTACGATCAAGGTTCTTTAAAGCAACCAATTCCGCGACAAACGGAATGTCTACGTCATCCACTCCTGCTTCTTATGTCCTAGAAGGTAAGCAAGAGTGGGGAATATACGCGAAATGACATCTGACAACACTGCTTCTTGGAGTCCGGTCGCTAGCCGCGGATGACCTTACATAGCAGACGGGACAGTTGGAGTTGAAGCTTGCACATCTGGATACTTTTTCAGAGCTGCCAATCTTTGTAGAATGTTATGAGGAACAGTAATTTTTGAGGAAAATATCAGGCTTTGTAGCACTGATACGTCGAGTGGTGGAGAATGAGAAATTCAAGTAGATCTTACATTGGTCATCCGCCACAACGGACTCCAGTTCCCCCTGGGAGTATGGCAAGACGGGCATTGCATAAACACCATAGAAGTGCCGAAGATGATAATACAACACTTTTGAAGCCGCATTGTCTTTCTCAATGTACACGCGGCTTGCAGGCTTGGCAGCTGGTAACGCCTACAGTTACATTCATTATGCGCTGGCGGTAAACTAATTTGGCTATAACGCCGTCTCAACAGGCAAAACAAAATCCTTCAGTCTTCGACTTCAGTCCAGCAGACTTGAGAAACATGATGGGCAGACCTATCGATAGCTCTTGTCTACGTATCATGCCATAGAATTGATCATAAAGGAGCTTTTCAGCAAATTCTCTTGGTCGAAGTGAATGATATGCTTTTTGTACAGCTCTTTTGAGCGCCAAAGGTGTTAGTGATGCTAGGCCATGTGAAGTGTCACTGGAATCAATAGGAGAACAAGATGCTCTGCAGCCCTATCTGAGGTACGGTACAGAAACGCTGCAGTATTGACGACTTGATGTTGATGTACGAGTTGCATAAGAGAATATGTGCTATTTAGAACTGACCAAATTGTAGCCACAATCGTTCTTCGATGAAGACACTCTGAGCTCAATATACCTCTACCCCCTTCATCTCAAGAGAGGTAAATTCGAGGTACGAAAGATCTAGGATGAGGACTTCGATGGATTCCCATCATCTTGCTTTGGTCAAGTTGCTTTAACTCATCGACGGTGCTTTTTAATGCACCAAACGTATAGAGCTGTATAGGAACGGTCAGCATATTGGTCGCCTGGATCTTATTCTTTCCAGTTAATTCAGAAGCCCAAATTTTTCTGAGAATTTGGTGATTTTTTTCTTGAAGGACCTTTTTTACCACACGCACATCTTAGATTTCCCCATTCTACTGCGCTCTTTGTCTATTATAGCACCTTCTTTGATATAAATTACAAAACCGTATTATTGCTATGATCTGTTTAATAAAATATGGTAAGTTTTCAAAATCATATTGTCTCGAAATGTTGAGAAATCTGGATAGAATTTCCGTAATTTGAACTGTTTTCAACCATTCATCAGCCAGGTATTTAAAATGAAGGAAGTTTTATTATTTAACACTAAAATATCAATAAACTTTACCGATAGATTGCAATCCTCGAAATCTTTCTGCAAATTATAAGCTTGAAAGGCCGGACTTATAATAGAGGTTGGAAAAATGTTGAAATCGTATTTCCATGAATTTTATTATCGCAACCAGTCTTTATGAGTTTTAAGTTATTTCATTTCACGTTTCTCTTATCGTCAAATCTAGGTAATTATGACACCAAATGTAATGGTTATTTAAGTGAATGATGCAAAAAATTTAGTTTTCAGAGGCTAAAAAACTTTTCAAAATTTAGCAAAAAATTTATGAAGATATTTTTATACGAAATTATCGCAAACGATGCAAGTGGAGGTCATTTGATTCCAGTTTTTATACGCTTTACATGATTCGGATAATTTGGGCAGAAATTTATGTACCACCGTCAATACAAATTTGGTGTACTGCTGTCCAACGGAAAAACCTAGTATATCAGCCAAAAGAAATGCTAGAGTAATAAGTAAATAGATATTCGACAGCTGAATGTTTTCCGCATTAATTAGCTTGAAGACGTTAAGGTAAACAATTTTTTGTACTTTGCAGACTGAAAAATATTTTAAAAAGTAAGGCATTTCGGGCACATTTGAGAAGAGTCAAGTTTAGAGAATTATTTCTTATACAAGAGGCAATGGGAAAAATTTGAAAAAAATCAGGAATCATTAGAACTAAAGATAGTATAGATGTACATTTTTGTAATTTTGAGCAAAAATGTTTCATTATTTCTTGAGGGGTAACACCACTCTAGCGCCCGAAAAAGCGGGCCATTTTCAAGAATTTTTGTTGGTAGTTTGACAAAAGGAATAGGAATTATTTTTGAAGGGTTTGATCAGCATGTATTTGAGTACAGAACAACAAATTTTTTAATGCAAAAAAAAAATGGCGGCGATTAGGAGAGTTTAGTATGTTGCCTTTTTGAAAACGGACTGTGCGACCGGAAACATTTTTCCTTCAATTTGCGAGGTGGAACAAAAAAACAAGAATATTTAAGAACTATGTGTCATTAGCTTGAGAACTACGTAGGATTTTTTATACCAAATTTTGTAGAAATGGTGCACTTTTGAAAAAAAGTTTCGACTTTCTGCCAAAAAATAAGCACGAAATTGCTTATAAAAAAAACGTTAATAATAAATCGAAAAACCCCTACCTAGTTCCATAAAGAATGTAATTATAAGGCTACTATGAAAATTTTAAACTGTAATACATTTAAAATTTAAAGATTTTTCGGGTTTCAATCGTGTGCAAAACTACGAATCTTGCCGACGTTTCGTGAACATTGCAGTTCGCTTCTTCAGGGCTGACCTGAAACTGAAGCTTCAGGTTATGCTGTTCTCATATATGTAATCTCTACAATGCCTGCGATTGGCCGGAGCGCCCCATTGTGGGGACTGTCCGAACTTGAATGGCCTATCAAGTATTTTTTCTAAAACCCAGCAGGACGAAAAGCCAAATCGGATTGGTATTATATCCATTGTCCCTATTGATGTTATTAGGGTGTTTTAACATTTCGATTGCTTCTCTATGTTTTCTTGGAAAAATATTGTGCGTCTTTGCGATGGCGGTTGTTTTGTCAAATAAAATGCTATGTCCTGTTTCGATATGATGCTCAGCTACTGCTGATTGCGTGAAATGTTTTAGCCTGACTTTACTCTCATGTTCCTTTACACGTTGACTTTCCGCCCTCCCGGTTTCTCCAATATAGACTTTACCACAAGAACAAGGGATTTTATATACTCCTGGATCACTGAAAGGTTCCTTTTTATCTTTAGGGTTGTTTAGAAGTTGTCCTATTTTCGCAGGTGGTTTAAATATAGTTTGGATGTTGTGTTTGTTGAAAATTGTTCCTATTTGTTCCGTGATACCTTGAATGTAGGGTAGGATGGTGGTTGTTTTTCTCTCTCTTTCTTCAGTGGGTTGTGTTGAATTGTTTTCTTGAGTGTATTTTCTTATTGCTTTATTAATTTGTTTGTTTGTGTAATCGTTTGGTATTAGGATTTGTTCAACATTTTGTAATTCCTTTTATAAGTTATCTTTATCTGCTTTGAAGACAGCTCTGTATGCAAGGGAATTGATGAATGATTGCTTTTGAGATGGGTGGTGGTGGGAGGAGGCATGCAGGTATCTGTTTGTATGCGTGGGTTTTCTGTAAACTTCATGTCCTAATGTGTTATCGGATCTTTTATAAACTACTACGTCCAAAAAAGGTAATTTTCCGTTTCGTTCAATTTCCATAACGAACTGGATATCAGGGTGTATTTGATTGATGAAATCGAAAAATCTATTTAGTTCGTCTAGTCCATGTCTCCAGATGACAAAAGTGTCGTCAACGTAACGGCACCGAAATTCCGGTTTAAGCTTGGATTTGTTAAAGATTTTAGTTTCTAGATTTTCCATAAAATGTTGACTATTACAGGTGAGATTGGAGATCCCATTGTTGCTCCTGAGGTTTGTTCGTAGAATTAGTTATTGAAAGAGAAATAGGTATTAGTGAGACAGTGTTCTGTTAAAGGTGTGAGATTGGAGGGGAAGTTTGTAAAGGATTTAATAATATCGATTGTATCAGAGATTGGTACTTTTGTAAAGAGAGATACTACGTCGAAACTTACTAAGATGTCTTGGGGTTGAATGTGAATCTGTTGTATTTTCCTGATAAAGTCAAAAGAGTTTTGGATGTGTGTGATATAGTGTCCTGTGAAAGGCTTACGTTTTTTGACGAGAAAGCGTGCTAGGTTGTAAGTTGGTGAGTTTATTGCGCTGACGATCGGTCTGATTGGGATGTTGTTTTTGTGAATTTTTGGGAGTCCGTAAAGTTTTTGAGAGATGGGATTAGTAGATTTTAATTTAGATATTGTATCGCTGTCAAGTTTTTCTGACTATTATTTTTGTGGGGTCTTTTTTAAGTTTTTTATATGTATCGTCAGTAAGAAGGTCCATGATTTTGTTGTTATAGTCTTCTTTGTTCATTATTACTGTTGTGTTGCCTTTGTCTGCTGGTACACGGAGAAAAAAATCCGGGGTTTAGCGCAAGAGAGTTCAAGGCGCTAACGCATGGACTATTCAACAGGCGCATATCGCAGGCGTCTCTTGTTTTATTTCCAAGAGCTTCCACGGACTTTCTCGGTGAGACTCCTTGCGATTTGCTTTTAGACCACGCCGTCTGCCTGTTGACACGTTCGCACCCCTAAATGTTCGCAAGGAGACTCACCGAGAAAGTCCGTGGAGGCTCTTGGAAATTTTGCTCGCACTTTTAGAATTAATGCGTGACAAATGTTCACGCGCTAATCCCTACATTTTTCTCTCCGTGTAATATTATGATGCCTTTATTCTGATTGAGTTCTTTGATCGCTGTTTTTTCTTGTTTTGTTAAGTTTGAGGAGGGAAGTTGGGCTTCGCGTAGAATGTTTGCTGTCCTACTTCGTATGTCATTTGCTTTTTCGGGTGCAAGGGTGTATATTGTGGATTCCAAATTACTGATGATTTCTTATTTTGGGATTTTGGAGGGAGCGACTGCATAATGATGTGCTTTAGACAAGGCTGAAATCATTTCATTGCTGAGAGGATGGTTAGAGATTTTTTTTTACTGTATTAGTTAATGGTGCGTGCTTTACTGGAAGTAATTTGTCAAATTTTATTCTTTGTTTCTCAGTGCAAAAATCTTTAATCCGTTGGGATTGGTCTGAGAGAGTGTTTGATAGGAAAAGGTGAAGTTTCAATAGTTTTTTCGAGGTAATGTGCAAGGCAAATTTGGTATGTTGTATTCTTTCTTTTACGAGAAGCAAACTTGTTTTATGTAGAATTGACTTGGATTTCGATGTTCCCAAATGGTTTTTTAACTGTAAGAATTTTGGGACGATGTTATTGTCCCTACACCGTTTTAAGAAAGCTAAAGATGTTAGTAGCTTAGCTTGAGAAGACCTGAGCTTACTAAAAGTGTTAGTTTTAGTAAGAAAACTCTCCCCGTAGAGTTCACAGACACACCTATACTATTTGTAATAGAAATCAACGCACCCTAGTTGACACATGAGGAACCTTAATAACCGTCAAACTTAACATTCCGACAGGTAAAAGAAATATAAAAGCGTTGGATCCATGTGTGCCGCTGAAGCGCTCCGTGCACGCTTCGAGGCGCTACGGTGAAATCAAGATTTCGACCTGCTAACATTTTTTTTTGCAATGGGACCAAGTGCACATTGTTTTTAGGCCCCTAGAGTACATTTTAAGCAAAAAAAAATCGATTTTTTGAAAATCCTAGAGTGGTGTTACCCCTTAAACTTGTCAACTGAAATTTGTTCACAAATGTTTCCCTCCAATTCCTGAATTTTTTTCAAACATTTCCCATTGCCTCTTGTATAAGAAATAATGCTGTAATCTTGAACCCTCTTAAATGTGCCCGAAACTCCTCACTTTTTTTTACAATTTTTAGTCTGCAAAGCACAAACAATTTTTACATTAACTTCTTCAAGCTCATTTACGTTGAACACTTCCAGCTGTCGAATGATTATTTACTTATCACTTTAGCATTTTTTTTTGCTGAATTGTTAAGCTTCAAAGGCAGATGCCTATCATTTTCTCACCGATAGTAGTCACTAGTCAGTGACATTTGTATAGAGATTATATTGCCACGCAAGTTTGCATGAAAATAGTATCCATAGCAAATCTCGCTTACTAGGTTTGCCGTTGAACAACATTACATTAAGATGAACGTTAATTACCAGTATCCTTGACATTGAGAATAGAAAATTGTTTTCGAGTCTCATATTTTATTTCTTCGTACAACATGAATTCTTCTATACGTCGAACGGTTACTAAGGTTTTGGCTAAAAACTGAATACCTGCATAAAAAGAAATTTCAAATTAATTAGTGATCTTCACCGGTGTGAACAATGCGTACACTCAGAAAAAATATCATCTGGAGTCAAAAAGAAGCTTTCAGAGGCAAGCAAAATATACGTTAATACATAGTGAAAAGGAGCAGTTACTAATTAGTCATTATAAAGACATTTCGAAAAAAACCTAAATATTTTTCATCGAATCTCATAAAAATGCTGATAATACAAAATGAAATATCGGGCTGAAGTTTGCAGTACCCAAGTATGAAATTTAATGAATTCCCTGCGATTACAAAACATACTTTTTATCCCAAACATGGATAAAAACTCTGCAGCCATTATGACAACTATAGATAAATTCGTGAATGTGGTTGTAATGGTCAATGTAGTTCAGATATCAACTGACTATTTTATATCACTTATAGATCAAAATCATGTTCAGAGATTACTGTGTATCAAAATAGTCGTATGACAATTTAATGGCATATTATTGAAAATATGACCCTCTTGCTTCCAGTGTGCTTTTTCTCAATGTACAGCGTATGCATATTTTAAAAAAGCAGCTTACAGTAGCAGAAAGAGATATTGAAGGAATATTTCAATTCGTTATAATACGCCGTTACCATATACACACTAGATGCAGATATGCCATTTCCAAACATGATATAAGAAAATATAGTAGCGAATACACAAAGACGAGGAATGTAAGTTTCGAAAGTTAAAGTAATCGCATCCACAAAGCAGCTCTGTTTAATTGTGCTAATCTCCTTTCTAAAGAATGTAAGTTACAAATAATATGTTTGTTATTTAGGAATTTTGACCTATATTAAGATTGTGGGTTGAAATACTCACGCTCTAGCTTTGTCTACGAGTGCAGAAAATGGCCTCTCCCAAGCATACATTTTAATGACTTGCACTCCGTTTATGATTTCGTTCATTAAACGAAGCCTTTCGTCTGTTCTGTTGGAAGACTTCATTGTCAAAGAAACTATCCATTTGCTAATGAATCCTGAAATATCACTAAAAATCTTTAGTGTAACCTTACGCAGTTATAATGCAAAATTTGATAATTAACAAAGTATATCTGTGAATTGTAATTTCGACAGATTTATTGACGAAATAATTCCACCTTTAGTGAAGTTCAGCTCACCTTGAAAAGGCATAGTCAGTGCAAGTACAGCCATTCCTATCAAAGCAGACCAACCAACTTCCTGGTACATTATGTATGACATTAAAATTATTTGAATAGGTGCAATCCAAATATAATTCAAACCAAATAGAGCATAGTCAAATCTGCTAACATCGTTACTCAACATATTAACTATCTGTAAAATGTTTTATTTTTATATTTTCTCTACTATATGTACTTCTGCAAAACCTGACATGAATACGTATATCCACTGATAAAAATACTGAACATTTAAAGAGAGAATATTTATCACGAATAAGCTTAATTCAGAAACCCAAGAACACAAAACATCACGCTGCGAGGAAAAACTTCTACTACATTAGTGGAAGTTTTGTACAACTACCGCAACTAAATAAATTTTAAACCAGAAGAAGTTGAATTTTCAACCAAAATAATTGAAGTTTTAACCAAGAATAGTTGAGTATTCAACGAAGTTATATGAATTTTCAATCTCAATAAATAAAAAGCAGTTACATTTTCCTCATATTTCTAACAGTACGTGTACTCGTATTAATCATTCAAACTCACTTAATCTTAATAATTTCACCATGGACAACTTTTTATTGTACAACTGAACCTTTTTACACTTATTCATTTTCCTGGAAACTATACAAGGTTCTTATTAAAATAACAGCTTCATCTCGATTTTTTTTTTTAATTTCAGAGTGACTTTGTGAGAATTATTAAAGGCACATACCACGCGAAATGATAGCCCATTCTTTTCAACGACGTTATTCATAAAATAATAACTCAAATGGATTTTCCAAACGATGCAGATGTAAAGGATTCGGATGTGTAATAATTTATATCCGCTTGACTCATCCGAAGCTAATCCGAGATCAAAACAAAGATTCCTATTCGTGTGAATCCGAACTAATTGGAGGTCGATCCAAGGATTTATATCTGACTGAATCTTGAAATAGTCCGAGGTCGGCGGAGAGGCTTAAGAAAATTACCGAATGGATTGAAAGGTTGATTTGGACTCGGTAGGGGAGAGAACGACCAATGTATGGCTAGTGCAGAAAATCCATTGAAGTTACTAATTCATAAGATGATAAAAAAAATTGGCTAGCGTCATACCAATATGGCATATACCCTTAAAACACCAAAATGTACACTGTAAGAAGGTTACGATTTGGTCGTCTTCCAAAGTTCAAGAAGAAAGCAGGACGACAATAAATAATTATTACTTTTTCACCTGGCCAATCGTAGTTTCTGTCTCCAAGGATGTCTTGGAAATCTTTAAAATTTTCCTAAAAATCAATGACGAGCAAGCGATTCTGAATTTCATTCCCATATGCATCATAGCGTGTACACATGGATGCATGAAGAAGGTAAAGATTGTGAGACTCAGAACAAGAATACTCGCCCATAAATAGGCTTCGTTCTTCGACATTTGTTCAGTACCGCTAAAGTATTTGATTACTTTTGAAAGTACAATGGGCTGTGGTAATCTGCCAAGTTTTTAGTTAAACTATTAATTTGAATCAGTTTTATTTGAAAGAAAATTGTATGTTTGTAAAAAATATATTTGATAATGTATTAAAACTAATTTGACACATAAATGTATTAAATAATGAAATTTATATACTTTATTATAAGCTCCAAGAACCCCTGAGCCAATCCAATCATCATGATACGTCCTTTGAAACATTTTATGAGAGCTCTTATTAAACTTGGTTTCTTTGGAGGCTTTTTATTTTTGCATTGCCTTTCTTCTTCCTGCCACAAACTGTATAATTTTTCGCCCACGAAAGAACTTGAATGTGATTTCAGAGGCTTGTAAAGATCCGATTCTTCCAATTCTCTTCGATATCCCAGTCGGAATATTTTTATCATCCATCTATACAGAAAGAACTCAGCCGTACACTTCAGTAGACTTATAGATAACAATTTTTGTCAAATTACTTAATTAGAGGTTTCTGAACAGAAGCAGTGCATGTTCGAGTTCGACAGTTGCAGAGTTCGGTGTTCTTAGAGACCTAGATTGGGTTAATTACTCTTTGAAAAGGGTCGAGGTGCATAAAATATCTCAAATATTCAAGTCCAAATGACTCAAATTGTTTAAGACTGATGGATCAGAATGGCATAATTGATAAAAATATTAATAATAATAATAATAATAATAATAAATCTTTATTGAGTTCGTAACAAGAATGATATGTACATGGCAGACAGAGTTAACATAAGAACCCAAAGGGCGAGGTACAGCTTAAAGCTGCTTTCAAACCTAACCCTCCTATCCTTCAGGAATTGAGTGAGGAACAAAACTTCGTTCTTAAATGCTTAAGCGTATATACTGTTTAATTTCTTTAAACCGGTGACAAATTAAGAACTACAAAGTGTTTTAAAACACAAAATCACGATCACAGATTAGAACCCTCTAAACAACCCTCAATATCGACTCCCTCCGGAGCATGGAGCAGAAGTTGAAGAAACTGTTTCCAAGTGCCTCGATTGTAATGGCTTAGAACCTTCCGAACCATCATACAATTCGCCAGTGTGGATTTTCCCTAAGAAACCTGATCCCGAGGGCAATAAACGCTGGCGAATGGTGATCGATTATCGAGGTTTAAATGGGAAAACCACAAAGGATGCTTACTCCCTTCCTAACATTATCGATATTTTAGACCAATTAGGCGAGGCCAAATATTTCAGTGTTCTTGATCTTGCAACTGATTTCCAGCGGATTCCTATGGACCCCGCTGATAAACACAAAACAGCCTTTACAACGCCTTTCGGCTTTTTTTAATTCGCTCAGATGACATTTGGTTTGAAAAATGCCCCTGCTACGTTCCAAAGGCTGATAAATCAAGTCTTCTCCGGATTACAAGGCGTGAAACTTTTTGTCTACATGGACGACATCGTCATATAAGCGACTTCTCTCACAGAAAATTGTATGAAGCTGGTGCGACTCATAGGTGAATTAAAAACTGCCGTCCTCACGCTTCAACCCCAAAAATGCCAGCTTTTGCGATAAGAAATCGCGTACTTAGTGCACATTATTACAGAGAGGGGTGTTAGTTGGTCGGACAAAGGAAAAATTCAAGCAGTGAAGAATTTTCCCCAACCAAAGGGGAGAAAATACGTGAAGCAGTTTATGAGTCTCGCCGGGTATTACAGGCGATTCATATCGGATTTTGCGGAATTTTCGAAACCTCTGACTCACCTTCTCGAAACGAATGTAATTTTACGCTGGGGTCAAGCACTACAAACCCCGTTTTATTAACTTTGCGAGATCCTTTGCAGCGAACCGTTACGTCAATAACCCTACTTTGCGCGATCTTTTGATGTTACTACTGATTTGAGTGGTCCAAAATGAGCGACTGTTTAAATTATCATGGGCGACTGAAAATACGTATAGCCTTGCCAGAATAAGAATATGCCCATTTTTGGTTTTGCTGTAGAGTCATTTTTTAGCTCTCGAGAATGTTTTCAAGATTCTTGTCAAAGTAATGTTAAAGTGATAATATTATGAGTACACGTGAAGCATTCACCTGCGTGGCTTGCGGAGGCCACTCATTCGCTCTTCGTTCCTATTATTATTACACTTTACTACACCCTAAAACTTTATCACTTGAGACTCGAGGTCTTTTGAGGTTCATGAAGTAATTTTGTTAATAAGTATAAAGTGCCATTTATACCTTGTAAACATAACAAAATATATTTTAAAAACTTTTTTATCAATATTTATCATACAGCATTCGTGAAAGGTTGATAAATCCTTTCCTGACTATCACATGCAAAGTGAGGTTAGGTTTACTATAGTACACCATATATCTCATTGTATGTATAATTTCCGCTGAAAGTATATATTACCTTCGTATATAAGCACTAAACATATATTTGAAGACTATTAACCCTCATATATTTAATTATAAGCAAACGTACACCAGCACCATGTTTTTTCGTCTCTTATCGACAGATGGTCTAGTACTCTGCTCGGTGCTGCCACCTAAAATTAGTTTTGCGCCATGAACCTCATTGTTCTGCCTCTCCCGTTAAGATCAGTTTGTATTTCGAGTCACCAACAAAAATCGACAAAGTTAACCGAAGCGTGCGATAAGTCTGAAAATATTTAAATTTTAGAATTCTCCTTGTTGTAAAATTGTTACATAATATTTCCAAACTATGAAAAGTTGAACTTGAAAAAGTAGTTGTATTTTCACGTGTTCATCACCATAAGAGGAACAATTTCTTGTAGAGAACTGAAGAATGACTATACAGCAAAACAAAAAATAGGTATATCTTTATTCTGCCCAGGCTATACGAATTTTCAGCCGCCCGTGAAATTTTAAAAAGTCGATTATGTTGGATCACTCTACTACAGGGGATTAAGTTGTGTAAGTCCATAATTCACGATAGGGATGATAACGCGGCAGCTTGCAATTACATTAGCTGCGAAACACGAGTGAGTAAAGTTGTAGAAGCCCGAAGCCCGATGAAGTTTCGTAGGTCCAGATGTCCCGATTTTTTTTTTACGAGGGCTGGTGGAAAATGTACAAAAACACACCGTGAAGGGTTCGCACTTCACGGTAGTGTGGGGATCTTAGTCGCATCACTACAATAACTTTGACATACATAATATTCAATTATACTTTGTGTATAATTATACATTATACAAGATCAACTTTGTCATTATAAGAATGCCACCCAAGGGCCCACTAAAACCCACCACCCTTTCTCCTTGACAGAACTCCCCCCAGAACCGCTTTCGCATTACTTCAGGGGGTGCCGTTTTCTTCCGTTTTGGTGCTGAATGATCTGCAACTTAATGATCTGCTTTATGTCCCAACCAAGATGTACGCATCGTCCTCAGCTGTGCGGTAATACCGCACATCGGGCTCGTCGGCCTTCAACATCTTGGTTGGGTGCAGCTGGTTGGGCTGCTATCAAGTATGCTTCCTCAACGGGGCTGCCTCCCTGAATGAGCCGCATCTCAACGACCCCGGAAGATGGTCAGTCCGGAACTTTCCTTCTTTTGCGGCGCAGGGGTAGCACTCGAGAGTGCTTACACACTCCACAGACCTGTGACCCTCCTTGCCGCACCTCCAGCATCCTTTCGTCCTATCAGGACCTTTGCAACTCGCTGCCATGTGGCCAAAGCCGAAGCAGCGGTAGCATCTGATGGTCTCTCTCTTCTGGCGTATGCGACAGGATACCCATCCCACCTTCAGGTGTCCTGCTCGTACCAACTTCGACGCTGATACTTCAGTCAGTTCCACGAAAGCCTTCAGAGTTCCTCTCAAAGCCTTTTTTGTGAGACTGACCCTGATCTCTCCTACCGGCTGCTCGCCAAAATGTCTTCTGATGGCACCCTCAACCTCCTTCGGATCTGTTATGGTGTCGAGGTCGAAGACCTCAACCTCCGTGCAAGGGACAAGCTCCCTCACCCTGCCACCTTCACCCACAACCTTTTGATCGCAGCGGAAGGCTTGGATCTGCCATTCGCTGCGGGCCCTACTTCTACAAGGATCTTTCCGCTCCTGGTTTTCCTGACACCCTTGATTGTTACGTCAAGGGAGTCAAGTCTCACCCTTCGCTTGAGATCCTTGAGAACCTCTGCGTAGCTCGAGCCCTCAGCCAGTTTGATTAAAACCGCTTCGGCTCGAGCTGGCCTCTGTTTCCTCTTCTTTCTTTTCGACACCTCGGATACAGGTGTCGGTACCTCTCTATCTTCCTTCTTGGGAGTAGAGGTCGCCGCTAGATCACGGGTCCTCAACGTCTTCTTCTTTCTCGGCCTAGTGGTGCTCGCCTCTACGGGGCTCAGGATGGGCTCCCTCGCTCTCTTCCCATATTAGGTTGAGGGAGTTTCCACGACATCTTTTTCCGTCTGAACCACACCTTCACCCACAACATCGCGGATTTCAAGCTACATATTTCTCTTTTTCCCGCAGAAGACCTCCATCATCCTAATGATCTCTTGGAGACTCATCAGCTCCTCCTTGGTTCCATGCTTCTTGGTGTAAAAGTCGGACTTATTCCTCTTCGCACCTGACTACTTCTTCAGTTTCTCCATGTAACTGGGCTCCTTCGTGACGTGCAAGGGGCCGCCTAACTCCTCACAAACACTCCTCTCTAAGTATGCTTGGTCCCCCCCCAAAATCCATGGGACCGGCACTGACCACCGGGGCTTTCACCCAATCGGAATCAGGGCGAGATTTCTACTCCCTTGGGGTATGTCGTTTTTCACATACGCACTCATGATTGGTTTGAATTCGTGGTTCCTTCCCCTAGCTGGTTTTTGTCGACCCCGGTTATTTGATTTCCCCGGTACCACCCATATCTGGGAGGCGTTCCCCTATCCGCGACCTGGGGAGGCTAAAGGGAAAAGAGTTAGAATACTTGAAAAACAGAACATGAGACAGATAATATATATCTGATATGGGTAAGTCATTCATGTGAATCCAGTCAACAAATTCCTTCCCAACTACACGCCGAGATTTTACGCCTCCTAGCCCCAGTAATCTAAATAAGTCCCGACAAACTCTTCATGAGACCTGATAACCTGATTAATTTCATTTCCGCCGATTTTTTTTTGACAAATAGTATCAATCGACATTCACTCGACTCAAAAATTATTAAGTTACAAGACATGAAAAATCAGAAACCTCAATTAAGCGAAGTTATAGCAAGCCCATACACGTGAATAAAATGAAACATACCTTTCTATGTGCTATTACTGAATCGGATCTAATATATAATCAGGGAATTCCCTGAAAAAATGTTTTTACGAGGGCTAATTCACGATATTCTCTGAAAAAGGTGTCTTATTGAGTCAACTTTTTGATATTGGTGGAGAAGCACACTATGGATGTTACGTTCCTGGTGATATTTTTATGAAACATGTGGACTATACGCTGGCGAATTTGAATATCTATATGTGTATTTTATGCGAAAGGTTAAATTTAAGAAAATGTGTGTAACTTCCAGTATATAAGAGAATAATATGGGCGGTGGGGCGTAAGGTCCCCCCTACCGCTCAAGCTATTAAGCCTATTGAGCCACACCCGTGTTTATTCTTACGGCAGTACTCCGAACCCGGTCATCTTCGCCAGGTGTTCTTGGATCTCGATATGTTTCACTGTGCCAGGCGTACCTATCACACAATAAATGACGTCCTACTTTGTAACAATCAAAATGATCCTCACCCACTCTGCCATTCAGCAGCCTCACTAGTAGGCCGCAGAAGGAGAATACGATCAGACTAGGGTGGATGGAGCGATCCCTCTGATGTCGTCCGTTAGATGCTTCACTGCTAGAACCGTAATTACTGGGGTTTTCCCAAGACTTGGTAGCTTGGTTTCAAACATTGACCGATTTTCACCTGGGACAGGGGACTGAGGGTGAACAGTTGCGCGCGCTGAATTATCTCTTTAACCTCAACGACACTACCCTTGCAGAAATGGGCTCGATTGACTGCATATCAAGTTCTAAAAGGGATAGCATTTTGGCGACAAGAGTTCCACGAGGAGAATAACAGGAAAACGACAGATCGATACATTCGAGACTCCATACCTAACACTTGTCCTTTTGTCTCGTCTACTATATATTTTTCATGTCAGATTCATAAAAACTCACAGAGTTTTTCAAGGTGCCCTTCCCTTGGCATGGCCTGTGAAAATGATAATAAGTGACGGAAGCAAACATTGACGATTCAAGTAGAATTTTTAGGAATCGTCCTGCCTCTAAATCGAAAATACTGAAAATTTCACTAACTGAATTTCTGACCGAATGACTCACTGCTAAATTGTGATTTTTTAGCTTTTCACTATTTAATCAGTGGACTTTTACTACGCGAATACTGATAGTTTCATAACATGAAATTGAGTTCATTCATTCTTATTTAGTGATTTAATTGTCTATTTAAATAGTGAAAGCAAGATGGACGCGCCGTGAGCACGTGGTCACGGCTAAGTGCAGACGCGCACTTACACGCAGTTCGCATTGTTTCGTGGACAACGCACGCGTTAACGAAAAAAACGTTTGACCCTGGCGAAAGTTTCAGATTGAAATTCATTCCGAACCAATCCGAAATTTTCCGAATCATTCCGGAATTTGTTTGCGAACCAAACAGTTTCATTCCGATCTAATCCCAAGGAAGTTTTCAATCCCTTTTAATCCATCTTAAACGTTCATCAACTCTTAATTCAATCCAATCGAATCCGAAGCTTTCCTGTCAATCCTTCTTAACTCGTGGCTCCAATCCGAAGAAATCCGACCAAAATTCGAAGACGCTTTTCAATCCATGCTTCCAATCCGAATGAACCTGAATACACATTTCAATCCGTGTGTCTAACTGAATGAATCTGAAACCAATACGAACTCATATTTTAATTCAATCGCTTAATCCGAATTAATCCAAGCCCCGTCCGAAAATATATTTTAATCCTTATGAATCCTATTTAATCTACTTTAATCTACTACTACTACTACTACTTAATCTATTTAATCTACTTTAAACTACAGGGTTCTTGAAATTCTTACATTACAAACTAAAATATAATTGAAATCGGTATGATAAAAAAAAACATTTTTGCACTTTCTATTGTATATATTTACATGAATGAATTACTATAAAGTTGTAATAATAATGTTAAAAAACAGTTTCTCTAACAATAAGTGCACATGTATGTATACACTAGTTCATTGCACAGCATCCTTCACCTTGGATTCAAATCCTTACTTCGAACTCCGATTAAGTTGAATTCATTCGGATTGCAACCTTGCTCGAATTAAGTCTGATTGAAATGCAGTCTGATAGAAATCTTGTTTTGACTTCAGAATAGATTGGATTCAGTCGGATTGGAATCTTGTCTTCACTTTGGATTAGTTCGAATTCAGTCAGATAAAAATCTTGGGTTTCACGTTGGATAAGTTGGGATTGGCATCCTTGTTTTGAAATCGGATTCGATCGGATTGTCATTCTTGTCTCGACTTCGGATTAAATCGCACAGGAATCCTTGTTTCAAAATCGGATTGGGTCGGATTCAATCGGACAGGAATCTTTGGTCCGACTTTGGATTATATCGGAATGAAACTGTTTGGTTTGGATACAAATTCCGGAATTGAATGGATTCAAACGGATAGCTTTTTTTTTATCCGTAGCTTTCACTAAGGGAGTTATTTTTTCCAGCTGCCTATAGTTTCCAAATTATTAGTGTCTTAATGCGGCACATAACGAGATGAGAACGTTCTTTAGAACTGTAATGATATTCGTTTCAAGGTTATGAACATCTATCTTGTGCATACCTTCGAAACCAAAATTTGCTGAATGTAATTTGACTAACTAAATTAGTATTTTTTCACGAACTAGTAGTGACTGACTTCTCGCTAATTCAATCAGAGAAATTTCACTATAAAATAGTTATATTTCACTATTTCAGATTTGGAGATGAACTCAATTTGATTCGAAAATGCAAAGCGTAGTGTGCCTTTCAGCTTTTAACTTACACAAAACTGATTCTAGAAAAGAAATTTGCATTTTTATAGGGATTTTCGTTCCTTTTCTTAGTAGTTTCCTCCATTGTGATAAACGATAAATATCGTCTCTGTTATACAAAATAATATGTTTTCTGCTAATGTGTATCCAGCTTGTTATGGTTTGAAACTTCTTGACTTCCTGCAAATAAAAAAGTAAAATTTTATGTTCATACATACAATTAGGATAATGAGGTTTCCGATAAAAGGGAAACTCACACGCTATGAAATTTTGTTTAGATGCATCTCACTAGGTTATTGCCAAACAAGTAATGTGCTGAAATAATAAGATGGGCTTTTCAACCAGTCAAGAGAGAAAAAGCGTCTTTCATCTGGCGGAATAGTTCAGGTGGTAGCGCTCTATTTTGGCTTGATTGAAATATATTTAAGAGTGAATTGAAATTAACAAAAATTTGAATGGAAAAAACATCTCAAAAAGCGCAGGCAGCAAGAATTGAGCCCGCACCTTCCGGTTACACATCTAGAGCGCTAAAACCTGATCTTTTCGGCCAGTTGAAAGAGACGAGCATCATGCTCCATATATCTTGCGAAAAATGGTTAAAACATTTTTTTTTCATGGCTGAAAAGAGCATTTTATGATTTTAGCACATTATTAGATTGGCAATCACATTATTATATTGAACCCATTAAATTGTCCGACATGATTTTTGTCCTTTGAAAAAGTCCGAGTGATTCTTTTAGGATTTTTTAAATATTATAAATCCGTCGACAAAACTGCTCGCTCGTCGAGTTTTTATAAGTAAATTGAGTTGAAGAGGTAAAAAACTTGTTTTTAACACATTTCGGGAGTCCATAAAAAATAATGTGACGTGTTAGAATTTTCAACCAGAGCTCAAATAAAAGCTTAAACCTCTTTCTTTAAAGCTATTATACTAATAACTGGCACGAGGAAGAAAGGAAGGTATATGAGTTGGTTATGAAAAACGACATGGAAAGAGAGAAGACATCAGGGGAAGAGAGAATAAGAGAGCCAAGGTTTAACGGCAACTTTGTGTTCTGGCTCTTTCGGGAGAAGAGGATGTGTAAACTGTGTGGGAAGGAGGATGCAAGAGAGGAGTACTGGTTGGATGAGTTCGTAGAGGTGGAAAGGAGTGGGATAAGCATGGAGTGGAGAAGGAAAGATTGTAAATAGGAGAGGTAGTAGATATAAGTAATCTGTAAATATTGAAAATAGTACATAAGTATTAGGTATTAGCCGCGGAAGCAGAGTTTGGCAATGCGAGACAATGCGAGAAAGTAGGGACATGCGAGCGAGGCGAAGCGAGGCGAAGCGAGGCGAAGCGAGGCGAAGCGAGGCGAAGCGAGGCGAAGCGAGGCG